>PVIY010034724.1:16853-26996 GCA_004026745.1 Myrmecophaga tridactyla
ACAGTGTATCATAATGTCAACTACGGACTATAATTCCTAGTACAATTATAAAAGTATTCTCTTATCAATTGTAATATAATTACCGTACTAACATAAAATGTTTTAAAATGAAGGCAGGTATATGAGAAGTCTGTATTTCTGCATGATCTTTCTGTAAACCTACAACTTCTGTTAAAGAAATGTAAAGATTTGTGTAAGAATATTCATAACAGCTTTATTCATTATAGCCCCAAATTGGAAACAATCCAACTGTTCATCAGTAGGTAACCAGATAAACAAATTGTAATATATTCATAAAAATATTACTCGATAATAAAAAGAAGAAATTATTGATATATGTAATATGTCAGTATACATCTTGATATATGTAATGACATGGCCAACTCTCACAAACATTATGTTGGGTAAAAGGAGCTTGACAAAAAAAGTACGTATTGCTTTATTAGTTTTATAAGGTCTAGAACAGACAAAACAAAGCTATAGTGATAGAAACCAGAATGGTGGTTGTCATTAGGAAGAAGATTGTCTAGGGTAGAGCATGAGGCAATTTTCTGGGGTGATGGAAATATTCTCTTTATTGGGATGGTGGTTGCATATTTGTCAAAACTTAACAGGAGAAAATCTATGACCTTAGGTTTGGTAAAGAGTTTAGACATCAAAAACATGATCCAAGAAAGAAAAAAAAATGATATATTGGATTTATTAAAATTAAAAACTTCATTGAGAGAATGAAAAGACAAGGCATTAACTGGTAGAAAATATTTGCAAAATATGTATCTGATAAAAGTAGT
Source organism: Myrmecophaga tridactyla (assembly GCA_004026745.1). Lineage (NCBI taxonomy): Eukaryota > Metazoa > Chordata > Mammalia > Pilosa > Myrmecophagidae > Myrmecophaga > Myrmecophaga tridactyla. The sequence goes on from PVIY010034724.1 coordinate 17,645, forward strand.
TGCATCCAAAATATACAAAGAATACTTCAAACTCAACATGAGAAAACAAAAATTCAATTTAAAAATGGACAAAGACCTAGATACCTCACCAAAGAAGATATAAAGATGGTAAATAAGCATATGAAAAGATGCTCAACATTGTTCATTAGTGGTGAATGAGATCCTATTACCCATCTTTTAGAATGGCTAAAATCCAAAGAACTGAAAGTGGCAATTTCTGTCAAGGATATGGAGCTATAGGAGCTCTCATGAATTACTAGTGGGAATACAAAATAATACAGCCAGTTTGGGAAGACAGTTTAGCAGTCTCTCAGAAAGCTAAACATAGTCCTACAATATGATCCAACAATCAAATTGCTACATTTTTCCCAAATTATTTGAAAACCCACATCTACACAAAAAACCTACACATGAATGTTTATGGCAGTTTTATTAATAATTTCCAAAACCTAGGAACAACCAAGATGTCCTTTAATGGGTGAATAGATAAACAAACTATAGTACATTCATATAATGGAACATTATTCAGCAATAAAAAGAAATCAATGCTCAAGACATAGAGACACAGAGGAACTGTAAATACATATTGGTAAGTGAGAGAAGGCAGTCTGAAAAGGTTACATACCATATGATCACAATTATATAAAATTCTCGAAAAGGCAAAGCTATAGTGAAGGTAAAAAGATCAGTGATTGTCAGAGACGTGGGGAAAGGATTGAATAGGTGAAAAAAATAGTTTCACTGTCCTAAAAAAATAGGTGAAAATTTTTTTAGGACAGTGAAACTATTCTATAAGATAATGTAATGGTAGATACATGATACTATGCATTTAGCAAAACCTATAGAACTTTACTGTACAAAGAGTGAACTTTAATGTAAAAATAAATATAAAAATAATTGAATACTTACCTTCTCCAGGATGGAATACAAAATGTGACAAAATAATCTAACTGTATGCAAAGATATGAAGAAACCTCACTGAAGAGGGGTGGAGAAAAAAGGTGCTGGCCTAAGTAACTTTGGAGATCTGTAGAATTTGTAAGACTAAAGGCAAAAAAACAGAACAATGCAGAAAAATAAAAACAAAACACCTGTAAATAAGCACTGTACTGTAGTTGATAAAGTTGGTTGGTAGATGGAAGGAGCCAGATTTCTCATTGTTAGAGTGGGAGGTTACAGATAAGCATTAGGAGGGTGCTGGAATGATCCATGTGGTAATAGATGAGTTAGTGACATTAGTATAAACTCATGTTTAGCTTAATATAGATACACATGGTTACTTATAGAAATATTTATAGATATGTGTGTATATACATGAGTAAGCAGACACACTATATTTTCTTGCTCTGTTACCTGAGAAAGCCTTGAAACAAGGACACATCAGTAGTAGGAACACAGCTCATTCCAAGATCTTGTTTTCTACTATCATTTTCTGAGGGATCCATGGAAAAATGGCTGATTCTAAAGCTGGAGTAAGAAATACAAGATGAGCCTGGACCATCTTATAGTGCCCCAAAATAAAAAAGTGCTAAAACAAACAAGCAACAGACACACCCATTGATGATGGCATATCAGAGGCACACAGGTGCTCTCCAATGACCAATGCTGGAACAACTGAGCAAAAAAATAAGTAACACAGTATTGGATTATAACCCAAAGTGTAAAATAAATGTCCATGAGTCCACACTGATACCAATAAATGGTTGAATAAATAAATAAACAGGGGGAAAGAGACTCTCTCCTGTGCAGAAAAATTCCAAATAATTTATGTACAGACTCTGTCCTCAAGGAGGTGAAGCACCACTCTCCATTCCTCACAAACTAGCTGTAGTGAGTTGAGAGAGATTGGGCTTTAGCGTCAAATAATCTTGAATGTGAGACCCACCTCCGATTCCTGTTAATTGTGTGACCCCAGGCAAATTACACTTTCTAAACCTCAAGTTACTCATCTGCAAAATGAGGATAATAATATCACTTAAGTACTTAATGTGGGAATTGTCATGGATGCTGTGAAGATTACATGCCTATAAAGCACTCAGAACAGTGCCTGGGACTTAGTACTCAATAAGTTATAGCATACTCAATAAATTATAGCGTTATTATTTTTAAAAAACGGTATGAATATGTAATAAGACAACTTGAATTTTTATCCTGGCATCACCATTTAATAGCTATGCTGGGAAAATCTCAGGTTTCTCAATTATCTTTTCATTAAAAAAATAGAGACATTATTTTTATCCAATAAAATTCACACATCCAATAAAATTCACACAAAAATACTATTCAATGAATTTTTAGAATAGGTTTTTTTATTTTAAAGCTGTTTTAGAGAACAGCTTATAAAAATTATGAAAATAGTACAGAGTTCTCATATACCTAGTTTTTGCTATTACTAATCTCTTACATTAATATAATGCATTTATTATAATGAATGAACTGATATTGATACATTTTTATTAACTAAAGTCCATAGTTTATTTATATATCCTTAGATTTTACCTAATGTCTCTTTTCTGTTCTGGGATTCCATCCAGGGGCCACATTACATTTAGATATCACATCTCCTTAGGCTTCTCCTGGCATGGCAGTTTCTTACACTTTCCTTGTGTTTTATGACCTTGGCAGTTTTGAGGAGTGCTAGTCAGTATTTTGCACTGTTGGAACATTTGGATGTTTTTTTTTTTCATGATGAGACTGTAGTTATGAGATTTTGGGAGAAAGACCGCAGAGGTAAAGTACCATTTTCATCACATCATGTCAACATGCCTAATCAATATGGATATTCGCCTGACTGAGTTAATGTTTGTCAAATTTCCTGACTGCAAAGTTACTCATTTCCTCCCTTTCCATACTGTGCTGTTTGAAAGGAAGTCATGATACAGAGTCCAGACTAAAGGAAAAGGGAGTTATGCGCCTCCTCCTTGAGAATGGATATCTACATAAATTATTTGAAATCCTTCTGTATGGGATTTTTTTTTTCCAGGACCAAATGGAAGAATCACTGTCTTGTTTTTAATCAAGTGTTTTTAAACTAACTTTTAAAAATTGTTAAAGCTTAAACATTTTAAATGGAATCAAACAGAAGGCAAGGGTGTAGGGAAAAGAACTTTCCAACACTTCTCATATAAATTCAAACTTTATGATTCCTTTTGTGGAGTAAAAAGGCTCTTTGCTGTTCACAAGGTTATTTCTGAATTGCAAAAATTCTCTCTCCCTTCCCATATTTTCAGTACTTTCTATCCCTCCATTCAATCTTGGCTGCCACAATCAGACACTCCAAAAGTAGAAGGATTTTTCCTTGTGTCTGCAGTGGAAACCTTAGAAGCAGACATTATCTCCTCCAGGTTTGTCAAATAGATGCGTCTGTATGGGAAACTTGTCTCTTCTACCCTTTTTATTTATTTGCTTAATCATTTACTTATATCAGGATGGACTCATGGATATTTATTTTACACTTTGGGTTAAATCCAATATTATTTTATTTTATTTTTTTGCCCAAATTGTTTCAGCTTTGGCCATTGGGAACTCTTTCAGTTGGTTCTTGTGCCCTTTTAGCATGTCTGTATCTTTTTTCTTATAGATTCTTCCTTCTCTCCCTCTGTCTATCCCTCCCTCCCTCCTTCCTTCCTTCCTTCCATCTGCCCCATCTGCCATCTATTATTGCTTTAGCTTTTCCTCACTTTCTGTTACTACAAATGCCCCAGGCTCATCCTGTATATTTCCTCCCCCGTTCCAGAATGATCTGTTTCTCCAAGGAGCCCTAGTCCCTTTTACTTAAGAATGTTATTTACAACTCAAGATCTGGGAACCAGATATACTCTTTGGTACTGGAATGTCACTGCTTCTGAGACCCCTCAACAGAGAGAGCTATGAAATATATATGTATACTAACCCATATATATACACACATCTATACTTATTTCTCTATCTATTAAAACATGATTTATACCAGAATCTCTGATTTGAATTCAATGCCACAGGGTTTGTTCTAGCCTTCCTCCTTTGCTTATTTGTAACTTCTTTCACTGACAGTGAGAAGACTGACTGTCATGAGCAGTTCTTCTTGATTGGTTTTATGAACTGGCCTTTTATGTAGGCAACAAAAACAGCTTCTACAATTAAATAACAAGATGAAGAGCCATTGGACTAAACTATGGCGAAAAGTCCTTTTGTCTTCAAGGATCTCTGATGCTGCAGGGTTCAGGGAAAGAAGGGAAGTGAAGCAGAGCTTCATCTTGTTATCATTGGCCAATGAAGAGGAGTAATTGGTTTTCTTGAACTTATACAACACTGAAGAATATTACTGCGTCCCTCTTATATGGTAGGAACTTTTCCAGATGCTGAGGGTCCTGCAATGAACAAGGCAGATAATATCCTCCCCAATCCCATCTCCCCACCCCACCCCATGGCTTACCTTCTGGTAGGGGAAAGACCAATAACACAAATATAAGCAAATGCAGTAATTTCAGATAGATGTAATCAATAAAAATAAAGTACAATAAAGAAATAGAGTGTGATGATGGGTAGCAAGAAAAGGCAGTGACATTTGAGATGAGGCTTGAAGGATAAGAAGGAGCTGTTCATTTTAGACATAGAAGAAGAGTCTAAATGGCTCATTGGAGGGACAGGAAATGGACCAAAGAGGCTAGAGCAGAGTGAAAGAGGAGAGTGGTGCCAGGTGAAGTTGGGGAGGTAGAATGGGCCTAGAACATATAGGGATTTATAGAGCAGAAAGGGTATCTGGGTTGTATTCGTAGCAAAATTGGAAGCCATTGAAGGTTTTTAAACAGAGGAATGAAAAGACCCTGACCATATTTTCAAATAGATATCTGTAGCTGCTCTGAGAATAATGGATTGTAGGAGGGAATAAGAGTTGAAAGTAAAAAACCAATAAGGAGGTCGATACCTTGGTCTAGGTAAGAAATGGAAGTGCCCCTGAACCAGACCCAAAGCATTCAACTAGGAATGGCTTTAACTTGCCTTAGCTGGGACCAAAAGATAAATGGTCCATGGGGCACTGGGTTTCAGGGTGGGCCCCAGCATGCCTTAGCTTATAAAGTAAGAGTTATCTGGTCAGAAAGCTCTGATGGAAACAAGTCCTAATCCTGTGCTGACATGTGGGAATTAGAATCCCCAGTGACATCCTCAGATATTCTGGGTCACCAAACACACTAGCCTGATAATGCTGCTTGGCATACAAGGGCTTCATCCAGTATGGTTTCTCAGCCTACCAGCATTTTCATTTTGCAGTCTCATCTGCTAGTTTTGTTCCAACAAAACCAAAGTGTTTGCTGGCTCAGAATACATTGCCGCTTGTGCATACTGTTCCCAAATGTCCTTCCTCTCAGTCCTTCCACATCCATAGGTCAGTTTCATTTTCTAAAACTTACCTTGCAATTCACCTCCAGAAAGGCCCCCCTAGGTGTTGAAGCACACCCTTTAGTTCTAGTCTGGTCCTTATTAGGCAGTCTACTCTACCAGTGGGTATTTGAAGCTTCCCTTCCACCTCAGGTGGCCCTGTTTTAGGAATTTGTGTTAGAAACACCTCCCAAAACCATTTCAGGTGGGCATAGAGTCAAGGAGTTTACACACCAAAGCTGATGTGAGTTGACCAGGTTGACACCAGTTGACATAGGATGATACAGATTGGACCCTCCTGACTACCCTGAGAAGTCAAAATTATTGTCCCAGAAAAAAATACAGTCGAATGGAATATTTTGTAATGTTTGCATTTCTCCATGCTTCCTTGTACCCATTACCATTTTTCCTACCACTAATGCAGCTGCCCTCAGAGGGAAGGTGGGTATAGCCTAGAACAAAGAGTCCATTCCTAAGCTTGTGAGATTCTAAGTAGATATTTGTAAAGCTACACTGAAAGAATGCATTAAAAATTAAAGTTTTAAATCTTAAAAACTGAACTTTGGAGAAAGGTGGTTTTAGGGTTATTTGTTTGTTTATTATGTTTCTTTTTATTCTAAAGGCTTGGTTTTGAATATCAGAGAATAAGTATATTTCATATCTCCATATGGTATGGAGGAATACATGATGATGATGATAGAAGAATGAGATGGAAAGATGGAGAATAGGAGGCTATGTGTCTAGAGTTTAGATGTTGAGAAGGGACCTACTCCATCAGTCTCTTGGGGCTGAGTCCTGGGTGGGAGTAGGGGTGCAGCTGGAATGACAGAAACCTGATAGAAAAATCAGATTGGTTGGGAGGAAAAAATGAAGTCTTGGAGATGAAGGGGCCAATAGTCTGGCTTCCCAAAGCATAGCCTGGAGAGACAGCAAGAATCTTAGGGGAGTTCTGGGTCCAGCGTGGCCTGGATGGTGGAATAGCAGTGGCTGATGTGCCTGGGCAGATGAGTTCAAAGCCTGCATCACAGTGTCCTGAGCTCCCCAGCGTGGTGAAAGGAGCTCAGATTAAAGATTCTGTGGCCTCCAAGAGGAGCACAGAAGTTTTTACATAAGGGTTGGCAGATCCAGAGGAAGCCAGAGGAGAGGGAGGAATGATCTGGGCATCACTGGTGCCATGACACCTTCTTGGGTTACCACGTGGAGTGGGGGTTGGCCTTGGGTTGAAAGCTGACATCCAGAGTGCAGGAGGTAAGAGGGGAGGAGCCCCCTCACCATAGGGGTCAGAAAGACAGAGGAAATCTTCTGGATCAATGATTGCATTTAATCACCATCTCCCCACTCCACCCTCCCAGACAAGATTGGGAGAAAGGAAAAGGGAAAGAACAAATCTTGAATTCACTACATTTAAATCTAGAAATGATAGGGCTTACCTTGAATTGGGAAGATAAGGTTTTTTGTTTTTTTTTTTAACTACTTAGTGGAAAGAGTGCATTTAAGCTAAGCTGTGTTAGTTAGATTCAGTTGTCAACTTGGCCAGGTTAGCATACCTTGTCTTGTTGCTGCGGACATAAGCCAATGGTACATGAACCTCATTTGTTGCTAATTACATCTGCAGTTGGCTAGGAGGCGTGTCTGCTGCAATGAGTGACGTTTGACTTAATTGGCTGGTGCTTAAATGAGAGAACTCAACGTAGCACAGCCTAAGCAGCTTGGCATTCCTCATGTTAGCACTTGCAGCTCAGCCCAGGCCTTTAGAGATGAAGAAAGAAGTTACCCCGGGGAAAGTTGTTGGAACCCAAGGGCCTGGAGAGAAGACCAGTAGAGACCATCCTGTGCCTTCCACGTAAGAAAGAATCTCAGTGGAAAGTTAGCTGCCTTTCCTCTGAAGAACCAACAAAATAAATCCCCTTTTATTAAAAGCCAATCTGTCTCTAGTGTGTTGCATTCTGGCAGCTAGCAAACTAGAACATAAGCAAACAGTTGTAATAACAATTATAATAAAATAAAGTAATAAATGACAAAACATGTATATGACACTACATGCTTATCTATTACACTCCCTTTTTATACATTTTTTATTGTGAAATATAACATGTATACAAAAAAGCATGAATTTCAAAATACATTGTAACATGTAGATATGGAACAGATTTCAGAGTTTGGTATGGGTTACAGTTCCACAATTTTAGGTGTTTCCTTCTAGTTGTTCCAAGACACTGGAGATGGAAAGAAATATCAATATAATGATTCAGGAGTCCCATACTCATTTGTTAAATACTTATCTCTATTATAACTCCTTCTTTTCCTTTGATCCTTCTCCCAATCTTCAAGGGTATTGGGGTTATGGCCATTCTAGATTTTTCATTTGGAAAGGGGTATTGATAAATGCGATAAGTGGACGGAACAAGTTGATGTTCTTGGAGAGGTTGGCCTCCCTGGGTTTTAGGGCTTATCTGGCCTAGGAACCCATCTTGAGGTTGCAGGTTTCTGAAAAGTAATCATGGTGCATGATTTTTTGTAGAATCTAAGATAGAGCCCTAGGTGTTCTTTAGGGTTGACAGGAATGGTTTTAGTTGGGGTAATTAGCAATATCTAGCTGAAGCTAGTATAAGAATTGGCTCCAGAACAGCCTCTCGACTCTATTCGAACTCTCTTAGCCACTAATACTTACTTTGTTGCAGTTCTTTTCCCTCTTTTGGTCAGCAAGGCGTTGTTGATCCCATGGTGCGAGGGCCAGGCTCATCCCTGGGAATCATGTCCTATGTTGCCAGGGAGACTTTCACCCTGGATGTCATACCCCATGTAGGGGGAAGGATAATGATTTTACTTGCAGAGTTGGGCAGAGAAAGAGAGAGAGAGAGAGAGACCATATTTGAGCAACAAAAGACATTTTCTGGAAGTAGCTCTTAGGCATAGGTATAGGTAGGCTAAGCTTCTCTACTACAGAAATAGGCTTCACAAGAGCAAGCCTCAAGATCAAGGGCTTGGCCTATTAACTTGGGAGTCCCTAATGTTTGAGACAGTATCAGGGGGTTCCCTGGGTGGTAAAGCTTAATAGTTCCATATTTCTTGTCCCATCCCTCAAGGGACTTTGCCAATATTTTTAATTACCTACTCAACATACTCTAGGATGTATGTGGATATTACATTAAGCTACAGAGAATTGCAAGCCCTCATTCCCATTCTGGGCTCCATGTGTTTGGGTTGTTTAAATGACCTATTCAGACAGGTTCAGATAGTTTATATGCTACAGAAAATTTAGGTTTTGGACCAAATAATGCTGTCTTCCTTTGGTCTCATACAATAGGTGAAGTTCTAAAGTACTGCCAATGTCATCCTTACTCCTGTACTCTGATTTACCTTAGTCCTGACCCTACTGGCTTCATTCTTATCTCTAATTGAAGACTGATTTCTTTTATGTTTCTTTAACAGTTGTTTTATGTTGCAATGCCAACTTTCAGAGCTGCAGTGCTCCAACTCTGAGTCTTAGGTGTCACACAGGTAGCCAAAGTTCCAGGGAGATTCCAGGTTATACACATATAGCACAGCACCTCAGAATCTAGAAATAACATTTACAGGTCCAAACAAAATGTGACTGCTATAAGAGCTTACAATCTATTCCCCAATTTTCTTATAAATATTTTCTAAAGGAGACCATTCAATATTTGTTCTTTTGTTGCTGGATTCTGTTGGATCACATAATGTCCCCAAGGTTCATTCACTTTGTTGCATGCTTCACAACTTCATTCCTCTCTGTGGCTGCACAATATTCCATCATATGTATACACCACACTTCACAATTCTACATCTCAGTCAATCTATCCTTCAGCCATCTCAATCTATTGGGCATCATGCATAGTATCTGCAGTCAACAATCCATGTTTCACAGTATCCTCATTAGCTGTACAATCAGTGATTTTCATTGCTCCAAAGAGAAAAATAACATAAACATACCCTCACCAAATAGAAAATCCAGACCTGCCCTTACTCTTGT
>PVIY010034725.1:0-19762 GCA_004026745.1 Myrmecophaga tridactyla
CACCCCCCGGGGCCTCACCGGGCTTGACGCGGTGCTGCCGGGCTGCGGCGCGCTCCATGCTGTCCTTCACGCAGTAGTAGAGCTCGCGGCACTGCGGGGAGAGCGCCGGCCTGTCGCGGGCCACCGAGCCGCCCCACGCCTGCGGGCGCCCGCCCCGGCCCGCCCCGGAGCCCCCACGCGCAGTGGCCGCCGGGGACCCGGCCGCTCCAACCTCTGCGCGAGCGGCGCACCCTCGCGGCCCGCGCGCACCGCGCCCCAAAGCCCCGGTACCTTCTTGGTGTAGAACTTGTTGAGCTGCGTTTCGGAGCCGTTGCGGCGCCACAAGCACAGCACCTTGGTCTTGGGGCAGTAGGTCATGTTGATGAGCTTCTCGTACCACCAGCGCTCGTGCACCGTCCCCAGGCTGCTGCGCAGCACCACGCAGCCGTCGCACACCTGTGCGGGCGCGGGCGGCTCAGGGCGCGGGGCCCTGCGCGCTTCCCGCCCCTCCACGGCGGGGGTGCCCTGCGTGCTTCCTGCCCCTCCACGGCAGGGGGCCGGGGTCCTGCGAGCCGCCCTGGCCACGCTTCCGGCTTGACACCCGCAGACCCCACCCGGGGACACGCCCACTCACGCGGGGACACACCCACGCGGCGACACACCCACGCGGGACTGCCGGGTTGAAAGCAAAGGAGTCCCTGGAACGAACCTGTCGGCAGGGAAGGCGGTACACCTTGCAGCTCAGCTAGTGTTTGCCTATTACCTCTCACTCCTTCTACACACTCCAGGTGTCCCGGGGCTGCCTTATGCCTCCGTCCTACAACCGGTAGGCCTACCCCTGCTGACAAACACCAAGGGAGAGGCAGGGCAGGCCTGACCCGGGAGAAACAAATGGAACCAGTGCGTCTTCTGATCTTGGCTTTGCCCTATTTCTGTATAAATCTTATTAAAAATTAACTTACACAAATGATACGTGAACAGCGCTTATTGTGAAAAAAAAGTAAAAAAAGTACACACAATACAGAATGCCATAAACTGAAAAGCAAAAGTTCCCTCCCCATCCTCTTCTGCAGCTTCAATTACTACGCAGTTACTGCAGCACAATGGCCAGCACAGGCCTCCGATCAGACTGGCTGGGGTGCATTCTGGTTCTCCCAGTAATTAGCTGTGTCCACCTGGAGCAGGCTCATCTCTCTCCATCCATGTCTGCAGTTTCTCATGTACAGAGTGGGGAGTGCAATAGGAAAACCTCCCGCAGTTACTGTGAAGACTAAATGAGTCCACGTACATACAATTCTGAGAGGACAGCCAGGACAGAGAAAGCACCCTTCTCAGTGGCTATAGCACAGCATCTTTATGAATGAGAGATATAATAATGATAGTAATAATTATTATTACTTCGGCCTTAGAACTGTAAACTAGAAACTTATAATACCCCTTTTTAAAAAGCGATTCCATCCGGTATTTTGCATTCCGGCACTAGCAAACTAGAACAGAATGTGGTACTAGGAATGGGGTGCTGCTGTGGTTTGCAAATACCAAACACGTTGGAACAGCGTTTTAAATGGATAAGGGGAAGATTTTGGAGGAGTTGTGAGGAGCTTGATAGAGAAGGCCTGGAATGCTTTGAAGTGACTGTTGGTAGAAATGTGGACTCTAAAGATACCTCTGACCAGGCTCTAGACAGAAATGAGGCGTGTGCTATTGCAGACTGGAAGGCAGGTGATCCTTGTTTTAAAGTGGCAGATAATCTGGCAAAATTAACTAGTGGCTTTGTCTGAAGACAGATTTTAAAAGCCATGAACTTGGATATTTAGCAGAAGAGATCTCCAAATTAAATGTGGAAAGTGCAGCCTGGTTTCTCCTCACAGCTTCTAGTGAAATGTGACAGGAAAGAGATAAGCTGAGAACTAAACTCTTGGGTACAAAGAAACCAGAAATTGATGTTCTGGAAAATTCTGGGTTTCCAGGAAGGGAGACCCCAGAGAATAGTGCTCCGCATGAGGATTTGGCCAAATGCAGAACCAGTCAGCCATTTCAGAGAAAGCCAGGATCGGACATGGAGTTATCCAGGAAGGATCTGTGGAAACTTCTTATGTCTGTTGGGCATGATCCAACGCTACTGCATAGAAAGTCAACAAGAGTGTGTGGGACCTGTATAAACAGGGTCCTGCCAGTCTGGACTGCGGGGTTCAGAGAAGGGACGCACTGGTGGAAAAATAACTTCAGAGGCAAAACCGTGGAGGCTGGGGTCTGAAGTCAAGAAGCCTCAGGCCAGGAGAGTGGACCCACCCAAACCCATTGAGAGGGTAAGTTTGCCCCAAAGGCAGAGGATGGGCCTTCCACCTCGTTGCAGTGGAAGAGTCATGCCACCTCAGGTCTTGGAGACAGTGAAGCACATTCCTTGGGGTTTTGGGAGAGCCTGGCTGCCACCACATTAAGTGTGTGCCCCGGAGATGGCAGAGAGCCCGGGTGCAGCCCCAATGCTTGGAGAGGGTGGAGCCGAGAAAAAGGTGGTCTCCCCAATGTCCCCCGAGGTTGTGTTCAGAGAGAGGCAGGCCTCTGCATAGGCCCTCGGAAAGGATGGGACTGCCACTTTCTAAAGCCCCAAAGATAAATGACTCTCAGACTTTGAAATCTAATGGACTTTGCCCTGCAGGTTTTCGAAATTGTATGGGTCTGGTGACCCCTGTGTTCTTTCCTCCCTATGAAAATGGGTATGTGTATCCCATGACTGTTCCTCCTTTGTATGTTGGCGGCAAATAACTTGTTCTGAGTTTCACAGGTCCAGAGCCAGAGGAGGATTTTTCCCTTAGAACAGACTATGGCTGAAACTAACTTTGATAGGAGTTTGTACTGTTTCTAACTTTGTATTTCATTTGTACTGCTGCTGTAATGGTTTAAAGATTTCTGATATTGTGATAGAATTGATGTATTTTGTATATGGGGAAAACATGTCTTTTTTAGGGTCCAGAGGGTGAAATGTGCTGGTTTGAAAGGATGTATGTACCCTAGAAAAGCCATGTTTTAATCCTAATTCCATTTTGTAAAGGCAGCCGTTTCTTCTAAACCCATTCAGTATTGTATGTTTCAAACTATAATTAGATCATCTCCCTGGAGATGTGACTCAATCAAGAGTGGTTGTTAAGCTGGATTAGGTAATGACATGTCTCCGCTCATTTGGGTGGGTCTTGATTAGTTTACTGATCTATAAAAGAGGAAACATTTTGGAGAATGAGAGACATCAGAGAGAGCAGAACAGAACGACATAGCCACAAGAAGCAGAGAGTCCACTAGCCAGCGACCTCTGGAGATGAAGAAGGAAAATGCCTCCCAGGGAGCTTCATGAAACAGGAAGCAGGAGAGAAAGCTAGCAGATGATGCCGTGTTCACCATGTGCCCTTCCAGCTGAGAAACCCTGACTATGTTCACCATGTGCCTTCTCACTTGAGAGAAAAACCCTAAACTTCATCGGCTTTCTTGAACCAAGGTATCTTTACCTGGATGCCTTTAGATTGGACATTTCTATAGACTTGCTTTAATTGGAACATTTTCTCAGCCTTAGAAATAGAAACTAGAAACTTATTAAATTCCTCTTTTTAAAAACCATTCCATTTCTGGTATATCGTATTCCAGCAGCTAGCAAACTAGAACAGATTTTGGTACCAGGAGTGGGGTGCTGCTGTGGTTTGCAAATACCGAACATGTTGGAATGGTTTTTTTTTTTTTTTGGAACAGCTTTTTAAAAGCCATTCTGTTTCTGGAATATTGCATTTCAGCAGCTATCAAACTAGAACACTCTTCCTCCAAGTCTAAGCCCAAAGGTCTCTTCTTCTGAGGGGTCACCCATGACCTAGACTGCCTGCTATATACTTCCATAACACTTGCCCTGTGAACATCTTCTGTAATAATACCCCTTGTACATAATCACATTGTTCAATTTTCTCTCTTCCCCAAAGGTTTGTCAACTAAGGGCCACAGAAACCACTTCTATAACCCCACACCTAGCAGAGGGCCGAGCATATAATATGTGCTCCATAAAATATACTAGGTGAATGACTGAAGGATACCTGAGACTATCAGGTTTGGTTTACTACGTAAGAATTTACTGGGGTTCTAAAAGCCTTATGAGGGAAAAGGGCAAAATAGCAGGGTAGGAACTGGAAACCTGAGATCTAGCCCCAGTTTGACTCTGTGATTTTCAATAAAATCTTCTCCATATGAAAAATGGAGACTACTATGCCACCTTCCCTAATCCTTTAAGAATACCATGTAAATAAGGACAGGAATTTAGGAGAAGACATGATTTCTAGGCTAGTAATGAAGAAAACAACAGGCTGTACGTGCCAGCACTGCAGGCACAGGTGTATACTACCATAGTCTTTGCCACAATCCATCAAAATTTTAAATGTATACAACTTTGATCTGGAAAATTCATGTCTAGGAATTGAATCTATCCCATTGAAATACTCATTTGAGTGTGCCAAGATATACGTTCAAAGATATTCAATGAAGCAATATTTTAAAGGAAAAAAACACAGGAACAGACTAGTTAGATAAACTACAGTATATCCATATAAAAGAAAATGGCTAAGCACCCATTAAAATACAGACATATTTCCATAATAGGAAACATAGAAAGATGTCCATCACAGATGAAGTGAAAAAAAAGCAAATTATACAACAACATTTGTAGTTGAATACCACTTTCGTAAACACTAAAATAAAATTCCACATAAATTGTATTTATACAAATATGCATTTTTAAATCCAAAAACATTCATACCAAACTATTTCACTGGTATATGGGATTGGAGGGTAGAAGGAAGTAAAGGGAAACTTTTACTTTAATCACTTCTACATGGTTTGAAACTTTAAAAGCATATATACTGCTTTACTTTTGTAAAAAAAAAAAAAACAAAATAAAAAAACAGGAAAGACGACCTTAAAAAGTCTTTCCAAACTGCTGTCCCACTGACATACAGCTGGCAGGCACTGCTCTGAGAAAGGCCACATCCAGTAACCTCCCAGCAGCCCGCGGCTGATACAGCGATGCAGGTGCATTTTCTTTCTCCAGGAGCTGATGACCCAGCCCCACACTCCAGAAACATCATTTGAGGTTCCCCTGTACAGTGGTGAGAATGAGTTCTATCTTTGGGGAGACCCTCTGGAGAGATTTATTTTGCAAAAGGAAAATAAAAGGGCAAGAATCACCTGCCACAACCTCGTGGGCTTGAGAATGCCCTCTTGACTGGGGAAGAGAGAAATGAGACGAAATAAAGAGTCAGTGGCTGAGAGATTCCAAACAGAGTCTAGAGGTTACCCTGAGGTTATTCTTATGCATTATATAGACATCCCTTTGTAGTTTGTGATGGATTGGGGTGGCTGGAGATAAGTACCTGAAACTGTTGAGCTGTGTTCCAGTAGCTTTGATTCTTGAAGAAGACTGTAAACCTTTATAGTTTACAATGTGACTGTGTGATTGTGAAAACCTTGTGTCTGATGCTCCTTTTATCCAAGGTATGGACAGATGAGTAAAAAAATAAGGGCAAAAATTAAATAAATGATAGGGGGAGATAAAGGGTAAAAATTGGGTAGATTGAAATACTGCAGGTCAATGAGAGGGAAGAGTAAGGGGTATGGGATGTATGAGTTTTTTCTTTTTTGTTTTAATTTCTTTTTCTGGAGTGATGCAAATTTTCTAAAAAATGATCATGGGAATGAATATACAACTATGGGATGATACCGTGAGCCACTGATTACACACCATGTATGGACTGTATATGTCCTAAGATTTCTCAATAAAAAAAAAGAAGAAATCCTATCAGGCCCTCAGCTTTACCCAATGTCTCAAATGCAGCCCCTCAAACTCATCATGCCCAAAACTGAGCTCTTCTCCCCCCAGGCAGGTCCTCCTCCAAGCCCTCGTCTGCGCAGATGGTACCACCATCCGGCCCTCAGTTCTGAGACAAATCTAGACATATTTTAACACTTCAAAGGGGTGAATGAAGATAATGCCCATCTCACAACCCCGACATGTGTGCCTCTGTGTCTGAGCAGCATGCCTCTGTTTGGCAAACCATCGGTTCATAGAGCTGTGAAAGCGGAAATCAAATTCAATCAAACAAAAGGGGAACAGATAACGTACAAAAATTACTTTATTTCACTGTTACTATAGGTGTTCACTGGCTCCTAAAATACTCAGAAGAGATTCATTTCAGAATTAAAAATGAAGAAAACATGGACAATGTTGTCCTTGACATCCCTGGAGTAAGGAAGACTTTTACTAACTTTGCCTCAAAATCCAGAAGCCACAAAAGAACAGATTGATTAATTCAACTATATAAAAATAAGAAACATCTGCATGATATAAAAATCCATGAGCAAAACCGTAAGACAATGAAGACCGTCACGGTGGAAAGACCAGGCTGCCCACACATGAACCCATCGGCCACCAAAAGAGAGACTCTGTGAGCAGCAGGAAATATACAGCACTACCTGTCAATTACTCTTGACAAAATACTGAACCTGAAGTTGAGCAGACCTCTAGATTGAACCACTAGTTCACAGAAAATAGGTGACAGAGAAACATGCTAAACGACACCAAGGTGATGCAATCAGTGAAAGTCCAGAATGTGGGATACACTAAAAGGCAAATGTACCAATTTCCTCAATAAAATAAACGGCAAGGGGAAAAAAAACGGAGAAAGGGGAGTGTGTGTGGTTGGAGCTGTGTACCCCAGAAAATCATGTTCTTAATCTTAATCCATCCCATGGGTGTGAAGCCTTGTGCTTAGGACTTTTTAACGAAGTGGCTTCAGTTAAGGTGTGACCCAGCCGACTCAGCACGGGTCCCAACCCTATTACCAAGGCCTTAAAGAGATGACCACAGAGGGAGAACGCCAGGGAGCAGCCACAAGAGAGAAGATGCTGTCGTGTGCATGGACATGGGATGGAAAAGCCGAGGAACCCTGAGGACCACCAGCAGCCAGCACCAGGGCATCGAAGTCTTAGGGGAGGAAGCATCATCTCCCTGACACCTTGACTTTGCACTTCTCTTAGCCTCAAAAACATGAGGCCATAAATTCCTGTTGTTTAACCCGGTCCACTGCATGGTATTTGTCTTAGCAGCTCTAGGAAATTGCAATAGGGAGCTCTCAATGACACTTAAGAGTCATATCAACCAAAGCCAATATATAGACCTTGCTTGAATTTTGATTCAAAGAAACCAATTATGAAAGGACATTTTTGAGGCAATCAGGGAAACATGGTTGGATATATAATAATTTCTAGATGTGAAAATGGTAGGGTGGTTGTATTTTTTAAAAGGTATCCTTATCTGTTAAAAGCGTATACTTAAATATTTATGGGTGGGATGGTGCAACAGTGGCTCAGTGACAGAGTTCTCGCCGGCCATGCTGGAGACCCGGGCTCGATTCCCGGTGCCTGCCCATGTGAAAAAAAATATATATATATCTAGATAGATATAGATATAGATAGAGATAGAGATAGATAGATAGATAGGTAGATAGAGATATATTTATGGACGAAGTGGCATGATGTCTGAGATTTACTTTAAAATAATTCAATGATGGGGATAAAAGGGGTATAGATGAGACATGTTTATATGCAGTAGATAGATATAAGGGGGTTCATTATAGTATTCTCTCTACATTTAGGTATTTGTGAAATTTTCTATAATAGTTACAGTTAAATGACAAATTGGAAAAAAATATTGACAGCTCATATCACAGATAAATAGGCTAACTTCTCTAGTCTATAAAGATGCCTAAAAATTGGGAAGGAAAAAACCAACAACCTAAAGAAAATGGGCAAAGGACATAAAGAGTTCACATGAAAAGATTTACAAATACTGCTTAAACACATGGAAAGATACACAGTCTCACTTGTCGTAAGAGAAATACAAGTGAAAAACTACACTGAGAGACCGATTTTCATCTCAGACTGACAAAAACTCCAACACCACATTGTGTGGGTGAGGGTGTGGGAAATAAGCACTCTTAAAACACTGTTGGGTGGGAGTGCAAAATGTACAACCCTGTGAAGCGTAATTGGGCAACGGCCATATGAAAGGACAAATGGAGTTACCCTTGGACCCAGCAATCCCTCTGGGAACTCTTATAAACACACCTGTCCATGTATGAGATGAGTTGGCAGTCAGCACTATTAGCAACCCATATGATACAGCCACACTGTGGGATATTATGGAATCGTAAAAAGAATGAGAAAGCTCTTTTTTAACTAACACAGATGATCTCCAGGATGGTTTAACGAAAAAAATGCAAGATATAGAACAGTGGATAAGATATACTAACTTTTTGTAAGAAAGGGGAGAAATAAGAATTTATGTTCAAACTTATTGTGTTTGCATCAAAAACCCACCGGAAGATACAGAGGAAACTAAGAAAGGTGCTTACCTTTAAGAGGAGAGGGATGAGGTGGAGAAGGAGGTGGAAAGGGACAAGAATGAGAATAAGACTTCTATGTTGTTTTGATATATGAACAATGTGACTATATTAACTATTTAAAGTTTAAGTAAAAAAAAAAAAGAAATTGTGAGGAATTAGTTGCATAGTAGCCTAACAATTTTATGAAAGATGAATGAGACAAACGGGAAAAATACGCTGGCATCAGTTCTGGGAGTCCCTTCTGACTGCTAGTTAACACGCTCCTTTGGGATCCCAGCGTGGGCTAGCACTTACCTCCATGAAAAAGATATCTCCACTTGTGTCTGTCCCCGCGTGCACCACAAATGTCTGCTTCTTCATGTGCCGGCTGCCACTGGACCGGATAGAGAGGTCACGTCCATTCTAAGGAAAGAGATCTTTTAGGGACATCTGTAAATCCTCCTTGGGCTCGGAGCCAAGACCCCCCCACCCAGCAGTTAAATTCATATCAGCTTCCTTAGCACAGCCTTATCTCTGGCCACTAACCAGAAAAGTTGTTCTCAAACTATTCCGGTTCAGAACCCCTACACCTGTTAAAAATCACCAAGTCACACTAGCCAAAAGGTGGCAGCCACCCAAGTGTCTATGGATGGAAGAATGGATAAACAGACATGACGTGGCTATACAATGGGATATTATTCAGCCATAAAAAGGAATGAAGTTCTGATACATGCTACAATATGGATGAACCTTGAAAATATTACGTTATGCGAAATAAGCCAGTCACAGAAGTACAAATACTATGATTCCATTTATATGAAATATCTAGAATAAGCAAATTCACTGAGAAGAAAACAGATTAGAGGTTACGAGGAGCTGGGAGGGAAAATGGGAAGTTATTGCCTAAAAGATAAAGAGTTTATTTGGGGTGATGAAAAAATTTTAGTAATGGAAGGTAGTGTGAGAACAACACTTTAAAGATAATTAATGTCACTGGATTGTACGCTTAAAAATGGTTAAAATGGCAACTTTTATATTATATATGTTACCATGATTAACAAATAACTTAAAAAAAATTACTGAGGATCCCAAAGAACTTTTGTTTATGTGAGTTATAGCTGCAGATATTTACCATAATAGAACTTAAAACTAAGAAAAATTTGAAATCTTATTAATTCATTAAGAATAATCCATTAATGATAAACCCATTACATGGCAATATAAATAACTTGTAAAAAATAATTATTTTTTCAAAAAAAAAAAACTGAGTGAGAAGAGTGCCACTGTTTTACAAATTTCTTTGGTGCCTGGCTTAAGAAAACAGCTTGATTCTTATATCTGCTCCATATTCAATCTGATGCTATGTGTTGCTTTGGTTGAGGTTTATGGAGAAAATCTAGCCTCACAGACATATATTTGGAAAAGGGAAGAGCATTTTAATAGTCTTTTCAGGTAAGTATGCACAGTCTTCTGTAATACCACACCGGAACTCAGAAGTCAGTTGCGGTGTGGCATCTGAAAACATATCATTTCTCATACTCTGTTACATTAAAGTCCATTGGTCAGCTTTACTTTTTGAATGGACCATTTACCTATGCTTGGATCTGTAACATCACACATCGGTCAATTAGAAAATGCTGGTTCACTGGGTCCTACAGTTCTCTCGAATGCTGACAAATTTCATTATATAATATCACAAAATTATATTCATTAATGTTATCATCTGTGGTAGTTAGATTCAGGTGTCAGCTTGGCCAGGTGAAGGCACCTAGTTCTGTTGCTGTGGACATGAGCCAATGGTACGTGAACCTCACCTGTTCTTGATTACATCTGCAGTCGGCTAGGAGGCGTGCCTGCTGCAATGAATGACGTTTGATTTAATTGGCTGGTGATTAAATGAGAGAGTGCTACATAGCACAGCCCAAGCAGCTCAGCATACCTCATCTTAGCACTCGCAGCTCAGCCCAGGCCTTTGGAGATGCAGAAAGGAATCACCCCAGGAAAAGTTGTTGGAACCCAGAGGCCTGGAGAGAAGGCCAGCAGAGATCGCTTTGTGCCTTCCCATGTAAGAAAGAACCTCAGTTGAAAGTTAGCTGCCTTTCCTCTGAATTATACGTTAACTAAATAAATCCCCTTTTAGTGAAAGCCAGTGCGTCTCTGGCATGTTGCATTCTGGCAGCTAGCAAACTAGAACATCATCAGTCTCATTTAAAATGTCTTTAAACATTGGGCAGCTTCGAGTACAAAGAAGTTTCCCAAAATTCTAATTTTCACTTAACAGCTTGAATTTTTACCATTGGCAGTTGTCTTCCTTGAAATGAGACACATTTTATTAATTTTCTGGTTCAGTTTAGTGTGTCGGTCATTCTTTAAATTAAAGCGGCATCCATGAAGAAAAGGGCAAGCTCAACTTGCAGCTAAAACTCTCACCAACAACTTCTCCTCAAAACAACCATTCTGCCTGGGCTTGTAGCAGAAGTGCTCTACCAATACTCCCCACTTTGTCACAGAGACTACGACAAAGACAAGGGCTCAGTCACGGAGAGTTCATACATTTAACTGTTTTAGCTGCTGCATCAAGCACCTTTGTAAGTGAGCCTGTTTTTGTGTGTGTGCTACTGAGTGTGTGGAGGTGACGTGTGCAGTGGTTTACTCGCACAGTTAGGTGCCATCAATGCAAGTGCTGACCCAGTGACAGCAGCAGATAACCCCATGGGATTGGGAAAGTTGCTTCGAGTTTGCGGATCCTCAGTGGTCCGCAGACCCCACGTCCAGGCCAGCAGGACAGTTCTGGCACAGTGACCCCTACCCCAGAGCAGAAGGGCTCACGTCTCGTCTAGAGCCATTTTCAAAACCGGGGGTGACCCGGACTCCACCGAGACAGAAACAAGAAATGACGCGTGGGGAAGGCTCTGCATGGGGCCAGGAGCCAAGGCAAGGGAGGCTGCGGGTGGGTGTGGTGGGGCAGCGGCAGGGACAGGCCCCGCCTGCTTACCAGGCTGGCCAGCTGGTCGAGCACTTCGTTGATTTGCTGGCTGTACACAAGCCCGATGTGGGACTTGCCCATCAGACGCCTCACCTTCTTCCGGATGTCATTCTTATTTACCTGGAGAGTCAAAACAAGATCACAACACAGAAGGGCTCTGCTCTCAACTGGGGCAGTGAGGAAAGAATGTACAAGTAAGCGCCCTCACTGCCTGAGAGGAGAAGAATCCTGAAAAAGCCCATCACTGGACATGGGAGGAGACGTTCAACTGTGTATTTGGCTAGTGGGTTGGGAAGGAAAACCCTGGCTCTGCCCCAGGTGGCTTCCGCAGACAGGCAGCCCTTTGAGCAGTTCTTCACTTGGACAGGTGATCAAGAAGACTCTCCCTTCCCATCCCAACCAACACCACAGCACCGGCCCCTTCAGTGGCTCTAAAAGCCCTGGGGCTCCGCAGAGACTAACTCAGAAACAGCTACTCAGAGTAGCAACATCCTGGACTCAGTCTTTCGCCAGCCAGAGTTCCCTGGGGCCCGCGGACCACAACAGAGGGCAAGCCTTACAGCAGAAGAGCAAGCAAACCAAGGGGCCTACGGGGCTTCCTCTGCATTTAATCAAGCAATTCCTACAAACTCAGGGAGGAGGGGAGACCAGATGGGGAAGAAACCCAGGGGCTCGTTCTCAAAATAATGCTGTCCTTCCATCACCAACCCCCAAACACAGGTTTCTCTTTCAGAGCAGGACTCTCCTATTTGGTAACTGCCTCTTCCACAGCTATAAAACTCAAATACAATAAAATCAAACTAGAACCTACCACTTCCTTTTTCATGGGGAGCTCTTCTTACTTAGCTATGGAAAATTCTATATGATTAAGACTTGGTGCTGAAAAGTGAATTCTGAGCTTCCTTTCTAAGATTTTAGAACCTTTTAAAAATATTTTTTTAATTCATTGTATGTTGTGGGGAGTTTTATTTGCATCCTAAAACTACTTCGCAAAAGGAGCCAATTTAAAAGTCAAAATAAACAACTGATATAGAATCGTCAATTAACTTAATAACATTCCTTAGCAAAACAGCCTCTGATAAATGGATGACAGACAGGACAGACCTCCAGCTTTTTTTTTTCAATTTTCCAATAGGTCTTTTAATAATTCCCAATGGATTTGCAAATGACAAACTTTTCTCTTCTACATGTTTGAAGTGGGGAGAACTGGAGAAAGAGAGTACAATTCCTTACTCTGAGTAAGGAACTACAAAAAGTCAGTTTTTGCAGACACCAAAGACCAGAGGATGTTTTCAAATGACCTTCAACTTTTAATGATGAAGAAAGCCGAAGTGAGGAGGTCTGCGGACACCAGCTGCCTCCGAATTGAGGCAGCAGGAACAAGCTTTGTACCTGCAGCAGCAGCAGGAAAACCGACATTACCTTCATCAGCAGCATGTAGGAGATGAGGTTGTGCAAAAGTGTGGCCAGCAAGCGATCTTCGTCATCCTCCAGGCGCTTCCGGTCATGCTCTCCCAGGGACAGGTACCTCAGGGGAGGACCAGGGACAAATGAGCTCGCAGGTGGGATCAGAGGGCTAACTGGAAGGAGGCCGAACGCGTACTCTCCCAAGAGTTTCTGAAGCCCCATACCTGTCAATCATTTCCTGCGGACCCTGGTCCATCCCCATCCCCTCTCTCTCCAGCATCACCGCGTCCAGGAACGCATCTTCCCAGAACTGCATTTGGTCCCACAGAGTAGAACGCTCTTTGCCTGTGTGGAATAGAATTTTTTAGGGGCTTCTCTAATATATAAAAAATACAGTTACCAAACCAAAATAAAGAGTAAAGCCCAGAGAAAAGGGAGTCATTACAAATTCCAGGGCAAAGGGAACATAAGCTTCTCTACCCCAGACCTCATACTCCTGCCACCAGCCCCAGCTGCCTCCCAAGAGGAGGGATGAGCACAGCACACACAGAAAGGCGGTTACTTATAGAAAAGGTCTCCATAGCAGCGTCCTCTAACTGGTCCCACATCGATCCTTTGTCCCTTCCTGCCAATGTGTGAGCAGGAGGGACCATGGTAAGCAGGAAAGGAAAGAAAGGAAGAAAGAAAGACAGAAGCTACTGATTAATACCAAAATACTATCTCTTCTAGTGTCTACCCACTGCTTTCCCCAAACTCAGTAAGTCACCCGGTTCAGACATAAAAATGCCATCTATAAATTGGGTGGATGGAAGTAGCAGTGGTCAATGAGAGGGAGAGGGAAGGGGTACAGGATGCATGAGTTTCTTCTTTTTTCTTTTTATTTCTTTTTCTGGAGTGATGCAGATGTTCTAAGAAACAATCATGGTGATGACTACACAACTACGTGATGATACTGTGAGGCACTGACGGCACACCGAGTATGGAATGTTCGTGTTTGTGTTGTTTTGTTTTATCAATAAAAATTTAAAAAAATGTCACCTAACACCAGCCACTGAGATCAGCAGAAAGCCAAGCAGCTGCTTGATCAGCTACCCTGCCGCCTGGCTGAGCCCAGCTGGTTCCCGGGCAAGGGGCCTCCCCGGCGGTCTCTCACCTAGGAGTCCCTCGTAGAGATAGACCCGCTGGCTCGCATCCTCGGAGGAGCGAACTGGGCTGCCCGCCAGCTTGTCCTTTACGCTTGGCTTCAAGCTGTGGGCTTTCCCCTGGGGAGAAGAGATGACGGGTTAGCCGCCAGAGGCACAAATGAACAGGGCAAAGAAAACCAAGCAGAGCATTAGGTGACACCAGCCACCGTCCACCACCAACTCACACACTCCAGCAGGCCTGCTGCCGCCACTCTGCTTGTCTCTAGGATTTGACTGAAAGTCGATTTGATTATCCTGTTTTTGGTGATTAAGTTTTCATTTTGACTTATCTTTACCCCTCGGTCTCTATAAGACTCTTTTCTCTAAAAAACCAGGCAAATGTTCTGTAGCATTATGACACAATAGAAAGGGTCTGAAGTCAGGCTGACCCAGGTTTGGATCCCTGCCTCCTCTTAGCTATGTGACCTTAGGCAAGAGACTTCGCTTCTCTGAGCCTAATCTTCCTCGTCTGTGAAATGAAGGTTCTAATACCTACCTCCCAGGCCTACTATGAAGATTAAATTTGAAAATACATATAAAGCACCTAATAGTGCCTGGTACATTGCTGGTATGTGATAAATGTTCATTTTCTCTTTCCTACTGTCTCTTACTGTCCCTTAGAAATGTCACTTACTTTATCTGCCACTTCTGCAGTACCAAACTTTCTATTCACCCAAAAAAGATTTTCCATTGGGTAAAAGGTAGGCAATACCATGTTCATTTCACGACCGACGAAACAGTAAACAGAGAAGCAGCTGATAAAGGTTATCAGGCAAATGTGAGACTAAATGCCAGTCTCCCGGTTCATAGCCCAATACTTCATTCCGTGGAACACAAGGGCTTAACAGAATTTATTCCTTGTTAAAACACCATTTTGGGCCAAGAGATTTGGATAACTGCTCTCAGCAACTCTGTGCAAAAAGCCCCTGCCCACCGGCACAGAACAAGTAAGAATTTTTCCCAGGAAGATACCAGAAGAAGATAGCACACATCTGATGGTTCTTGCAGGGCTACTATTCCACACTGCTTATCTTACTGTCCAGAATGGAAGTACACTGGAAGGGTTAGCATATTCATACTAAAATCAGTCCATTTGTTAAGAAAGAAAGAGGAAAGGGGAAAGGGAAAAAGAAAAGGGGGAGGGGAAGGAAAGGAAAGAAAAAGAAAGGGAACGGAAGGTAACAAAACAAAATGACTGTTTAGACTCAAGATTGGCAGCTAAATTGACACCTAGTAAAGCAAATCTAGCAAAATCTTAAGAACTGGGAAATCTAAGTGGTAGGTATATGGGTAGTCACTATACAATTCTTTCAACTAGTCTGTATGTTTACAAATTGTCATAATAAAGTTTGGAAGATAATTTTTTAAAATGAAAAATAAGTTTTAAACAAGAAGAGGCATTAAAGTCCTTTCACTTGAAGAGCTGTGGGGACTCCGAACCCTCCCCACCTTCAATCCGGGAGGTTACATGTGCTATTAGAAACACACATCCAGAAAGACCCGGGGAGGGAATGATCACTTGTGTCAAATAACCGGTTTCCTTTCTCTGCATAAACTTAAGACAAGGCCTATGAGCTCTTTTAGAGAATATCCACTCTCATCTCCAAGAAAATGTATCAGAGTAATTAACATGTCCAAAAAAGGCATGTATACACTAAAAAGCAGCATATTTCAGGCAAAGACCGAAAAAAATTAATTTGGTTGGCTTATTGTGTGGCCCAGGGCGAGTTCTCTGTTTCCTAAGGCTTCCCCCACACCCCAACTGTCAGAAGAGGCTATTCATAGCAATCCAGTAAACGGCAAACTTCTTGAGAGTGGAAATCACGCCTTATTCAGCCTGGGTTCTTTAGTACAGAACCTGGCACTCAGTAAATCACTTAGCAGATGCTTATCAGTGAATGAAAACGTCAAATGACCCTTAGGAATTTCTAAAATAAATGCTATTTTAAGGTGCTATATAAATAAAGCCTTAACAAGAATAAAATAGAAACAGTCCACAGAGCTAGGTAAACTGGGGCTGACTGAGAGCGGTACTTGTCCTGACATGACCCTGAGGTGCCGTTTCGGCTCCTTCAGAGGCAGGGTTCTCATACACGGGTCTCTAAGGCCTCATGTGACCCCACGGGGGCCAAAGCCGCCATCGTCAAAAACCCTTTAGAAATATTTTCTTTAAAGCCAACACAGGAGGATTGCCCGTTCCCTTCTTCATCTCTTCCTCCTTACTGCCACTTTTCATTCTTTCCTAGCAGGCCTCTCCCCTGACCCCCATGACCCTCCAGTCCCCCCAAGGCCCACCTCCACCCCCATGGCCTGGTCAGCAAACAAAGCTCACAAAGATGGCGCTCGTGGCAGCGTTGGTCTCAATCTCACTGTCGGACAGGGTGCCCCGGGAGCTCGCCAAGTGGGCACTGCCCTCGCCGCCTGGCCCGTCCCCGGTGGTGCTGCTCAGGTCACTGTCTGCTCCCAGGGTCTCTCCAGAACTGTTACTCACCTGGAAAGGAAGAAAGGTAGTAAGGGGCAGTCCCCGAGGAAGGCCAGGAGCCTGTGGAAGCACCATCCTCACAGATCTCGGGGTCTGGACCCACGGGCAGGCCTCGGCCAGGTAAGCGTCTCGGCCAGGGGAACCCAGTGGGCCTGAGACTGAGAACAGCCTCCAGGGGAGAAAGCAACCCCAAGGCGGGAAGCTGCGCCCACCCCCCAAGATGCCAGTGTGGTGTTCCCCTACCACGGTGCTAATTTCAGAATCCTCACTGGAGCTTCGGATCATAACAGCTGGGCTCGTGCCAGCGCCGGGGTCTGGGTCAGTCCTCTGAAGGGAGACACAGGACACGGCACATCAGGAGGTATCCAATGAGCAGTGCTGTGACAGCAGGAGTCCAGCCTGCTCTCGGTTTCCCAAGGAAACACGGTGCCGCCCCCACACTTCTGTTATCCCAGGAGAGGTCACAAAGACAATTGTCATGAAATATTAAAGAAATACATGCTCAGTGTAGGAAATCCATGAAAGAAAAAGGAAATAAAATAAGCCACAAATCTACCACCCACATTAACCACTGTTTTCCTATACACATTAAAAAGTAAAAGAGGAATCATCCTGTATATAGATTTGTGAACATTTTCCTATGCCACTATATTTTTGAAAACATAATCTTTAATGGCTACTGAGATTACATTATATTGTAGTTATTTAATCATTTCCCTATCATTGGACATTTATGGTGTTTTGAGGCTGTCGTTTTTGTAGTAGTTGTTGTTTCAACACAAAGAAGTATCTGAGACAGCAAATTAGACCTTCAAAATTCTCAACAAGCCATTACGAACCTGGGAACCAGACGTCAGGCTCATAGCACTCTCCGCGCCAACCTGAGACTTCTTCTCCTCGGTCTCAGCAAGGCCAAGGACAGGCGTGACCGCTTCAGGTCCTGAGTAGGAGAAGACGTGGGGTAACTCAGCATCCCAAGGGAAGGGGCGGCTGCTGCAGGGAGCGAGTCCCACTCACCTTTCCAGGCACTGCCCGCCCCAGGACCCCTGGAAGAAGAAGTCCCCAGATGCCTTAAGAACCAACTAAGACAAATTAGACCTGGTCTCAAGGGGGTCTGCAGCCATCTTCTTCACCTGAGAAAATTCTGGACAAATCACCCAAAAAACAGAAAAGTTCCAGAAACAAAAGTCTAAACCGTATTCTACCACACTGAGAAACAGAGCGTCACTGAAACCAATCAAGGGTCGCCAGGCCACTCAGTGTGTCCTAAACATACGTCTCTCAGGGGGCTAGAAAAGGTTAGGTCCAGTGCAATAAGCACTGGACATTGCCTACCCCCACCCTACAACTGCTACTCTGGGACAAAACCCACCCCGTTTTCTCCCATCCATGCACAATGGTATGGCAGAAGGACAGAATGACAGAAAGCAAGAAAGCGTGCCTAGGCCAGCCACCAGAGAGAGCTGGGCAGCTACAGACTCAACACGGAGGGACAGCAACCATCTCTGCCAACTGCGCCCGCAGGCCTTCCAGTGGGGGAGGGAGGTCTCAGCCAACAGGGGCACCAAAATAGGCAGCCGCTCTCCCCACCAACTCAGAAGCCACGGAGAACCGAGTCCTAAGGGGTTTTACTCAGTAGACACCCTGATCGCAGCCTGGACTGCTATGGCGGGAAGGGAGTGGGAAAGAGCAGCCTACAAGCCACATTCCTATCCGTCACATACCACCTACCTGCTTTCATTCCAAATACCCCCCAGAGCAAATTTTGGGTGGGGCTGACAAAGGGAGCCTGCCCCAACTGGGCCTGGGGAGTTGGCAGGTATGGGAGACTTGGGAACAGGAAGGGGCATTTGTTCCTTACTCTGTTTTTCCAAAGCTTTTTGCTTTTTCACTTCCTGGTGCTTGTTCCACAATTCTACCCCAGATGCAATGCAAGCAGGAGAAAAAGACAGAGAGAGTCAGAGGCTGGTCAGAGAGACGAAATGGAAACCCACCCACCCAACTGATTCAGTCTCAGGCATGGGATTACAAATCAAGAGATAAAAAGATAACTTCATTTTGGGGGTAGGGAAATCAAGAGACACAATGCCTTTTCCTAAACTCATGAACTAAAGACTCGAAAGTTCTAGTCCTAATCCCATTGTGGCAGTAAAAACCCTTCAGAACGTGAGAGCAGGAAGGGCCCCCCAATCAAGTTCTTTCATTTTAGCACCAAGAAACCGATCCTAAAGAAGCAGCAGTACTTGCTCAAGATCACATAACTTAGGATCAGTTTAAACTTCCCACCGCATCATACTTTTCCTGCCAAATGAGTTTTATTTTCTGGGAAATGGTAATTTTTAAAGATTCCAGAGAAGGGAGGCTGTCACCGCAAGCAGTCAAAGGGTTTCAGAAGCATGAGTCTAGATCTGTGTGCTTTGCTGGACTAGACAGAGGCCAGCTCACGCAGCTGGGTAGCATCCCTCCTTCTTCCTGGTTTCACTACCAAAAACACAACACAACTCACCGTTAAACTCAGTGAAGGTCCTACCAGGAGACCCAAGCTTAGCTAGTCATCTGGAAAAATGCTTTTACCTGGCCCAAGAGCTGGTCATTTCAACTGAGCTGGGAAGATAAAGGGAAACTAAATTCCTTTCTTTCTTTCGGTAGTGGTGAGAGGGAACTGGTCAAGGACAGAATCTTAACAAAGGTAAAGAAGAGAGAATGCTGATCACACCAATTTTTTTTTTCTTGGAAGAACTTTAGAAGTTACTTAGCCTCATCTCATTTTGTAGACGAGGAGACAGGGACACTGAGAGGGGAAGTGATTTGTTCAAAGTCACATTCATAGTTGGGGGCAGATACAGGACTAAAACGCCAGACCTCCAGACTTACTAGAATGTCACTTCAGGCAGAGAAAAGGCAGGGTTGACAGCCTCTAGGACAACACTATACTGGGCTAGAGAAGTGCAGCTCCCCTAAAAAGGAAATGCTTTCCTAACTGCCATTTATGGGCTCATAATGGTTGTAGAAAAGAGGAATCAGCAGGAAGCATATTGCCCAGGGACCTAGAACCAGAAAAAGAGAGACAAAACCTAGAAGACTCAAGATGTACCAGTAGGGAGTGGGCCCTGAGAGCTCACTAAAGCACCTTCCTACCAGGATGGAGAAACACCAAACACAAGCAAGCCCCTGACCAGGTCCAGCGAGGAGGGATTAAAGAAGAGCTGACCAGAAACGCACAGCTGAGATCCAGCCCCAGGGAAGCAGGGCTGCTGGAGGAGCGCCAGAGGAGTGGATTCAGGGGCAGCGGAAAGGCTGATGGGGGAGAGATGCA
>PVIY010034726.1:0-26883 GCA_004026745.1 Myrmecophaga tridactyla
TATTTTGCATGCATTGTAGGTGTTTTCCCTGACTGCTTTTAATATTTTCTATTAGCTTTGGACTCAAAACACTTGTCCTGTGGATATGTGTGGCTTTAATTGTATTTTTCCTGCTTGGCATTGCAAAACAAATAGCCTTTGTGGGTTGATACTTATACTCAACATTCACTTTGAAAAAATGTTTGAGTATTTACTCTTGCCAAATGATGATTCCTCATTCTTTCTGTAGCATTTGTATTTGCTATTACAGCGTTGAAATTGCTGAAATGATGTGTCATTTTAAACTATTTGATGTTTCACTGAAGCATGTATTACACTTGAACCATCTAGGTCTTCCTCTGTTCTCATTGGTGAATAAGGGTGTTTCAAGAAGACAGATCATCTCTTAGAGGGGACTATTTCAGTGTTTTATTTAAGATGGACATTTCAACCTACTACATGAGTTGTCCTTTTCTTATGCTTTATGGATTTAGCTGATACAGACTAGTCAAATCGTCTGAACAAAGAGGGAGCTCAACAAAGTGTTTAATTCATTGAATCCCAGCATCAAATAGGTACACAGTATCACTAAAATAATAAATAATATGACATTTACAAATAAACCCCTGAATTGCTGTAAATAGGTTTATTTGTGTTGAAGTACAATTTTATTAAAGTGTATAAAAATTATTTATATCTGTCAAAGATAATGCTCCTATTAGAAAGGTTAAGTTATCAATAGAATTGAATAGGAATCCTTTAACAAATGTATAGAGTGCCTACTATATCCAGCTATACTTTCAAATAATATATTCTTGCCACCTATTAATATCTTTATGAACACAGATGATCAACATCAACTGAGATTGCAAAAATTATGAAAGTAGAACTTTTCAGAAAGTTTAAGCATTTAAGAGTAAAATATGATTTAAGTATTTTAATGTATACACTGTTAAAATGTTTTTTCATAATTTTTTAAAACAAATTATGCATATAATTATTTGTGGTATTATATATACATTGTAAACACCTGAAGATAGTTATTAAAATGTGTTTTTAGCTTGGTTACATATGTTGGTCTTTTTTATAATATTATTGGTAAACTTGACATTTCAAATATAGTAGGTGTATGGCCATCTTTTGGTCAAAAACATTAAAATTTATTAAAAGAAAACAAAGAAATCATCTACTCCACATTAGAGTTTATCAGATGACTATCTCATCAGAGAAAACTCCATTACCAATCATTTGCTATCGGAACAAGTTGCATTGAAGTCATTTGAAGAATGAATTTTTGTGACTTCAAGGGAAAACCTGAATTACAAATTAAACATATAATGATATAAGAGGGAAGTAAGTGTTTCAGTATGTGAAAAAAAATTTGTGTTGTGATAATAATGAACCTCTCCTCTTAGACCTACCTTGACTAGGGTATCAGACAGTTATAAATTACAAGCAGCCTCTGAATATCTGTGCTCCTATCACTTAGATATTCTATTTTTTTCCTCTCTCCAAAATTTTCATTTAACGATGTTATTTTGATAGATTTAAATAAGACATATTGGAATTGTTTACACCTTGGGAACCTGCAAATACCCTGCTTTTTTCGTCTCTCTGAGGGCAGTTTTTCAGAACATCAGTGCACCAGACACAAGTGTGTACACTTGCTGAATGTGATGATGGGGAAAAGGGCTGTTGGATCAAAATCATTTAAAAATGTGATTTAAGACTACAACCCTCTGTTGATCAGACAGAGGAAACAGTGTCTAAAGAATCACAGGAGAGCTTAGAACTGATGTCAGACTGTTGTCTTTCCATCCTCATTGTCCTATCAGGAGTACAAGGAAGACAGTGCTGCATTCTCTCTTTCTCTTAGATATTTTTTTCCTTCTCTGCTGCATTTCCCCATATATCAACACATACACACAGAAATGGTGGAGATTAGTCAATTTAAAAGGAATGAATCAGTATTTTCAATGAAATTCACATTTCTTAAAATCTACTTTAAGTTTCTCACATTAAATTTGGTTATCAAAAATATAAGAAATACATGTTAGAGATGCAATATCATAGGTAAAGCTTTTTTAAAACATTGTGAAATATCCCAGATAATTTCTTTAAATCTAGATGAGGTTTGTAGAAATTAATCTCTTTTTCCAATACATTAAGATACAGTTAATAGTTTATAAAAGATAAGTAATTTTTCATTTGGAAAACCATGAAGACAGATTCAGGAAGATTAAGAGGAAATACCCAATTAAGTGAGTTTTCCTGGAATTTTCTCAATAGAATCCATTGGGCCAATAGCTGCCCACACCAGATGGGTCACAGCAGTCATATCCTGTCATCCCTGCAGTCACAGCTACAACCGAGGCTACTAAAGCCATAGTGCAAATCTCCATAGCAACTGCTGTGGCAGCACTGGTTATAGGAGTAGAGGACTGGATGGCCAGCAGAATCAATTTCTTCTGTTTGAACATCACAATCTGCAGAAGTCCTTTCATATGTACCCTCAGTGGTGGGTGGGGCATATCACAGGACATATGGAACATATATTTACTTCTAATTTTCATCCTGAATCTTTATTTCATTAGGCAACATGAGCCCCTTGTATGTACGTTGACTTTGCTATTGAGCCAAAATTCTTACAATGAAGTCATGTACCTATAATATACTTCTTTTATTCTCATTTATAAACATACTTACCCTTTGTATGACTTTGTTAAGCTGCCAGAATGCAGTATACCAGAAATGGAATGGCTTTTAAAAAGGTAATTTAATAAGTTACAAGTTTACAGTTCTGGTACTGAGAAAATGTACTAGAACCAAGGCACCAACAAGAGTTAACCTACACTCAAGACAGGCTGATGCCATCCAGAACAGTTCTGTCAGCTGGGAAGGTAAATGGCTGGCCTCTGCTGGTCCCTGGTCCTTGGGCTCTTTTGCTTTCAGCCTCTGTTCCTGTGAGGGTTCCTCACTTTGCTTCTCCAGAGCTGGCTTTTATCTGTTGGCTCCCCTTGGCTCTCTCCAGGTTCTAGCTTCCTTCACATCTCATAGGAAGGCACATGACAACATCTGCTGTTCTCCAAGCAGCTCCAAACATCCATTTTCTCTGTTCTGAGCTCTCTCCCAAATTTTCCTCTTTTAAAGAACTACAGTAAACTAATCAAGATCCACCTTGAATGGGTGGGGTCATATCTCCATCTGATAGAACTTCACATCCTGGCCAGTGCAACAGTGGCTCAGTGGCAGAATTCTTGCCTGCCATGAGGAAGACCTGGGTTTGGTTCCTGGATTCCCATGCCAAAAAAAAAAAAAGTCACACCCACAACTGGGTGGGTCACACCTCCGTGGATATAATCTCATCAAAAGTTTCTGCTCTGCAATATTGAATTAGAATTAAAAGAAATGCCTGCCACCCCCAAGATTCAATCAGAATTAAAACATGGCTCTTCTGGGACATATAATACTTTCAAACTGACACACGCTTTATTTGGTTAACTTGATCTTTGACTAGTTTTTCCTACTGTAATCACGAATTAGATTCTAAAATGTGGCTTTTAAAATTCAATTGTTACCTCTCCATGGTGAATTTCAAAGTGAAAAACATGTGTTATTAGTTGTAGAGTTCATTCAGAAGAGGGAGGCGAGAATTTATTCTTCATTTTTTATTTTAATAAGCAAACTTCTTATGTAGAGATAGAAATAGATGGTATTCTAATATAAAGCCCCATAAGTGCATCCACCAAATTCAATAGTTGTCAATATCCAGCCATGATTTTCTTCTGTGTACCACAATCTGAAAAGAAGTTTATATAAATCAATAATCATATATATACACACACACATACATACATATACACATAGATATGTACACCTATATAAGCACAATCCAATGTTATTCCAATGGAGTTAAAAATACTGAAACATCATATAATTGTGACTCTATGATAACTTCTTGACTGCATCACAAATTTAATTTGATAATCAGTATATTTATATTTAGACTCAAAAATCTCAAAATTTTTAATACATTATATTTCCTGTCCCATACCATTTTTATACATTTTGCCTTTTTTGAGGAATTATTTCTTCAAATATTATTTGTCCCATCGAATTCCTAAATTCTGGATTTGACTGATTTCGACCTTGTGGTTTCTATTCATATATTCCTCTATTCTGTACCACCCATAACCTAGCAGATAAAATTTCTGAGTTCAAATGACACTCTCAATTTGATTTAGAGATTAAAGAACAACTCCATAAGGTTCTTCATTTAAAAGTGGATTTCCATTTATTTTAGAATGGAAACTCAGTTTCTGTGAGATTGACTTAAATTATAATTTATGTGATACTTCTCCTTATCTGTCATGTTCTATCACTGTTTGTCTCTCATCTCACTCTCTCATTATTTATAAGTGTATATAGTTACAAATAAGATAAACTGAATATTAAATTTTTTTCCTTCAATTTGCTATTAGGATATATCATACTAGAAACATAGAAGCAAAATATTCTGTTTTAAAATTATTTTGGCTCATTGATTTATATTTCACCAGCAATTAAGTAATATACTTCAGTTTGTGAGCTTTTCAGAATAATTTTCATTTTAATTTATAGGAAATATATATGTTTATAAATTCAAAATATAGTACAAACTCCATGTGTCAATTTTTGCCATTCATATATATTAACTATATGTATAGTTATATCATTTACATTATTGATATTAACACCAATTTATAATTATATCATTTATAGTATTGATATGTATACCAATGTGTTTATTGTATAAAAGGATTCACCTGCTATTTTCACTCAACTATACTAGTCATAGTATAGGAGTGACTTCTCATTCCTTTAAGAATATGCCAAGTGCTCCTGTGACAGATATTTACTGACACATGATAAAGCACTCTGAAATTTGATAGCTGGAAAAAAACATTCATTTATTCATCTTTATGAAACTGTAAGTCTGTTCTGATTTTCCATGTTAGGTTTTACTGATTTAAAGTAGGTTTCTTCTCATTTTTTTCTTCTTTTGGTCACCTTGGATCTAACTGACCTAGAATAGCTTGGCGGTATTGGCTCAATTCTGCTTCATAAACAAGGATACGATGGCCATGTTCTAATGGTAGAGTCAGAAGTACAGAAAAGGAAGTATAGAGTCACTTTTTAAGTCCATAGTAGAGGGATGCAGCACACTGCCTCATTTATAGAGGGAGGAATGAGATTAGAGCCACCCATGCAATCAATTACCACCGCGCCAATGTTTGAGTTTTTATTTTATTAAAAATTAAAGTGTTTGTTTTGGCCAAAGAAGGAAGAATTACATTCCTTGTGCAGAGGAAGTCAAATCTGATCACCTTGAGCATCTAAGATTGGTTCTACATAAAAGCGTCAGAGAACAATGTGATTGGAATTCAGGGCCCTCACTGGGTGGTTCTGAGTACTTCTGCACCGTAAGGTAATGAAGGATGGTAAATTGCAATGTCATGGCTTTAAAAGATCAAAACTAGGTTCTCAGGACCACAGGATGAAGGTCAGAGTCATCTATCAATTAAGCAACCTAAACTAACTGAGGTGCTGACTGAGGAAAATATAAAATGATGGGCTAGTGTCTATCACTTCTCAAGGAATATCCTGTTTAATAAGTTATCTGCATGGAAGTCCTTGACCCACCCTTTATTTTCAGAGAAATTAGTACCAGGCACTGTTTCTGCAGTAATCTATGAAATCTGCTTTTTTCTAATATGCTTTCAAATGATCTGAAATTTTCCCTCCGTTATGAATCTTCTGTGTTTAATTTGTGTATTTTAAATTTCCAGAAATTTGTCTTTATCATCTATTTTGTTTTCATTTCATGATTCTTAGAATCATCAGAGTTCTCTTAGAGTTCCTACCACTTGCTCATGCACAGCTGTTCCTTGTCACTTTAGGAATTGGTTTAAGTCATTAATGTTCTTTTTTTTTTTCCATCGAAAGACATTTTATAAAGAAAACAATAAGCTTTTATTTAGCACACAATTCCATGGATCAGCAGTTTGTATTGGGCTCATCTGGATGATTCTTTCTGCTGGGGCTTCATTCATTCATGAGGTGTGAGGTGTGGTGAGATGCTGGGTCTGCTGAGAAATGGTTTTATAAGATAGCTTCAGTTAAACCTCATTTCTGTTTCACATTTCTCATCTAACAGTAAGCTATTCCAGATGTGTTCATAATTCAGCTGGGTAAGTTTCTTAAAGAGAGCAAAACACGGAAAGCTTCTTGAAGCCTAAACTTGGAACTGTTACAGCTTTACACATAATTAATTTTATTGTTTAAAAGAAGTCACAAGTCCAGCCCATATTCAATAAGAAAGAAAAAAATCTCTGTCCTTTTAAGATGACCTACAGAGACCTTTCACAAAAATATTCCAATAAAAGGAGGATAATAATTGTAGACATTTTTGTAAGCAATCTAATTAAACTATTATTTTTTATGAGGTGATATTTTTTTCATTTAGAAACTTTCACTTAATAGTTGGCATTACTAATATGAAATTTTAGAAAAACATAGAGAAATAAATCCTTTTGCTTTATCACTCATTTAGTCTTTCCCTAAACTGAACAATCACTTCTCACAATTGAAGCTAGACAGCCCTGGGAGTTCTTAGAGAAATTGAAACCTCAAGCAAGGGCTGGCACCATGAAGGACTAGTTAGTGTGTACAGCCAACAAATCCAAAGATTTGCCAGGGTGTTCAGCTTAAAACTTTAATGCCTAGTGAAAGTACATGCTTGAAGGAAGATAAGCACTGATGTTCTCCAAAGGAGAAGTCTTTTAGGTCAGAATCCCTGAATTATAAGGACTTGGAGGGGCCCTTCCCCCTCCACTTATGCTACTAAAGGATGGATGAGCTGCACTTTTCATTGGTTCTTTTTAGGTGCTGACCTGAATGAGGGCCAGGTGTGCAGGGGCTAGGTGTGTGTGTGCTAAAAGAAACTTTTGTTATAGGTTTTAGAGTCACTTCTCCCTCCCTCCTTCCTATCTAAGCTGCCTTATTCCCCAGATAATTTCATTCCTTAATCTTAAGGAGGGGAGGTCAGTTTTCTGTAACTGCATCCTGCTGAACAGAGGGGGCATTATCCCTGCCTGTAATGGGAGTGGAATTCTCTGCCTATCTTATCTAAAATTTCTTATGGGAAGGTAGGGGGGTTTTTGCATCATTCTTGTTCTGGTGTGACCCCTTGTCTATCTGTCAATGTCTTACAAGGGTGTCCAATCTGCACCATGACTTGTGCTGTTACTATCGTGGTGCAATATTTTAAGAGAGAGATGAAAACCTACAAAGCCAAGGAGCACTAGGGTAGTTAGCCTCATTAGGCAGAAAAGGATAGAGTGAAGAATGACATTTATCCCGGGTGACAGAATCTCAAATAAATCAAGTGGGAAATCCTGGTACTCAGTGAACAATCAAGTGGCCTGGTCTCTGAGGGAGTTGATATCTTGTATTTGAGTTCTGATTAACAGAATAGCAATAATCCTCTCCCAGGGCTGCACATTTCTCCATGGGCTACTGTAAGAGCATCTAGGGCTCGTAGGTTTTGGAGGATGACACCCGCCAATGAATTTACTTGAGATTGAAGAAGGGTTAAGGTGGAGTTCCTTTGATGCTAGTGGATGGTTCAAGGGAGAGATTTTGGTGGATCCACTCTTCTCAGGCTATTCCTGCAGCTCCAGTAGTTACAGCTTTCCCAATCCCCGTGGTAGGTAGAGTGGGATTAGGAACTGGCAGCTCTTCTATTCTTATTTGGGATAGCAAATTGGGAAGCTGGGAGTGGAAAAAGCTCATTTCCACTCTTTAGCTTGAGTATTGGGGCCGCATATACTAAAGCTTGAGTATTGGGGCCGCATGTCCCTGACCACTACAGGGGTAGGCTAGGGTACGTTTTTATGCCCACAAAGGAAAAATACTCCATGATTGAGGTCTAGAGAGACAGCAAATGTTAGGTTGCCTACTGGATATGTCCCACTCATTGCTGATGTGGCCACCGGAGTTCAATTCATTCATGGGTGGTATGTATTCCACTGCATGCTGAAAGTCAGGTCCTAAGGATTTTCATGAGAATTAAACATGATATCTTGATTTTTACTCCAAACTATTTCTGGTGTTCTTGTTAGGTGGTCATAGAATTTGACATAAGCATTGAACACAAAATTTCAAGATAACATGGAATTGACTTTTGTTCCCTGGCTGACCCTGAAAGAAGTAGATAGCTCCCCCCTGGGAGTGAGTGGTATTTTTCTTTAGGAGTGTAATTTTCCCAGGGAACTTAGAGATGGTATGTGCCCTTAAACATATATGTTAGTGCATTCTTTTTAGTAGATGAGACCATGACCAGTGCTGATAGTGACAAGGGTGGGTTTTAGGTATTTAAAAGGTGTAGTTGCACCTTAAATAGGTAAGCAACAGCCCAGAGTTTTCTATCAGTGGGCCGCACCTCAGACTGCCCACATTGAGGACACATATCAGGAGGGAGGATAGGTTACAGAGGTCAACTGCTAGCAGGACCAGCTTAGGTAAGGATGAGTCTGCATGTAAGCAAAAGAAATAAAAACAATGTATATAAAGCTTAAAACTTGTAAGAGATCTTTGCTTAGTAGAGGGGCTGGGCACTCAGGGAGTACTAAGAATTCATGATTTGTGAGAATATTTGTTGATTTACCACTTGTTCCAGTTTGAATCTGTTGTGAACCTCAGAAAAGCCAAGTTCTTTAATTCTCATTCAGTATTGCTGGGAGGGAGCTTTTTGATTGTTTCCATGGAGGTGTGACCCACCAAATTGTGGACAGTAACTTTAAATTAGATGGTTTACGTGGAGATGTGTCTCTACCTGTTCAAGGTGGGGTTGCTTATTGAAGCCCTTTAAGAGGGAACCATTTCGGAAAAAAGCTTTAGAGCCCACACAGCCAGAGATCTTTGGAGATGAAAAGGAAAACACCCTGGGGGAGCTTCATGAAACAAGAAGCCTGGAGAGAAAGCTAGCAGACAATGCCATGTTCACCATGTGCCTTTCCAGTTGAGAGAGAGAAACTCTGAACATCACTGGCCTTCTTGAACCAATATATCCTTCCATGAATATCCATGAAAGATGTCTTAGATTGGACATCTCTATAGCCTTGCTTTAATTTGGATATTTTCATAGCCTTAGAACTTGAAAGTTAATAAATTCCCCTGTTTAAAAGCTATTCTGTTTCTGGTATATTGCATTCTAGCAGCTTGCAAACTAGAACACAACTTAAGGGTGATGTAATATCTCCACAAGTAAGGAGAAAAGAGAGTGAAAGGGATTAAAAACTTTTTGGCAAACTTACTTGGGTCTTCTGAAAAATGCCTTAAATTCTGTTTACATAGGGCTAAATGAATAATATAGAGTAGTTTATATTGGGGCCAGGTTGTATTGCAGAAGATTATTAATTTTGTTTTTGAGCCATTTAGTTGGAAAGTGTCCCAGTGTTTTGGGGGGTATCTAAGGGGAAAATTAGTAGGAGTAGAAAGAGAATTACCCATGTTTTGCTGTTCTGCTGGTTGTGATGTTGTCTATGAGAGGGAGAAAAAAAGAGCAGGCTAGAAAAGGAGAGGTTATTAAGGAGAAGTGGGAGTCTTCCTGGAAGGCTCCTGATTGAGTCTGTCTGAGAGACTCAAGGCTAGGGCTCAGTCCTAGATCTACCATCCCAGGTCTGTTTGCCCAAATCTCTCGGTGCCCCGGGACTTGTAAGCAGGAGAGCAATAAGATAGGAAAGTCCTCAATATAGGCAAGATAATTCGTCCCTAAAAGGAGACTCTAAAGGTATTTGGGTAGTTCTTTAGACAATATAGAAGGTTATGAAAGGACTATGAGCAGCAGAAGTCTGATGCCGAATGAATGTCAATCATAAATTAGGTCCCTGACCAGATTGGGGTCCTGGTGGCAAAGTAAGAGGTTCCTAAAGAAATATCCAACTTTCAAGAAGGCTGTTTAAGCCTTGTAAATGCAAAGGCTTGGGGTTAAAACATTCTTTCCTGTAACTGCCATAGACAGCAGAGCTCCTCACCAGGTTATGAGTAGGACAGTGGGGTCCCACTAGGTGACTGAATTCCCTTGTACTTGTACTTGAAACATTAAATAAACCACATTCACACCCCTCCCCCACCTTGCTGCACCAAACCTTTTTCCTTTTAGTTAGTTCTTTTCTATTAGGCCAAGATTTTAAGAGGCCCTGAGGGAAGGGATAAGTGAGAAAGAAAGAATAGTACCCAGTCTTTGAAAGTTCCTACACCCTTCTTTTACCTTTTTTTTAATTGCCTCCAACTACTAGATCTTTTTCAATTAAAGCTGTTATCTGGATGATTAGAAAAGTTCCCTGCCATTTTCCTGAGGCAACCCTCCCACAGCCCCAGATAAATTCCAAGGGCAGTTTCTTTCTAATGTCCAGGCTTATTTATAGAAATTGCAAAATCAAGTCTTTGAATCCTGCTGCCTTGGAGAGTACTCATTTATCATAGAGTATGAACTTGGTAAAGAAAGAAACGCAGGCATAGCATACAGGAAGGCCAGAGAACTCCTGTATGACTTAGAGACCTCCTCCAGTCAAGCCCCAGAGAATGGTGTCAACCATTGCTTGTTTAACCCTTCAATCTACACAGTGCAAGGAGCTGGTCTTCAACCACCCTCTGGGGGAAGGGAGCTGCAGACAAACGAGGGGGTCAAGATGATGTTCTGTGGCCAGAGGAGGGAAAGACAAAGATGGAGAAGAATATTCTTACCTTTAAGAGGTCATATTGGG
This sequence comes from Myrmecophaga tridactyla, assembly GCA_004026745.1. Classification (NCBI taxonomy): domain Eukaryota; kingdom Metazoa; phylum Chordata; class Mammalia; order Pilosa; family Myrmecophagidae; genus Myrmecophaga; species Myrmecophaga tridactyla. The sequence goes on from PVIY010034726.1 coordinate 10,788, forward strand.
TCACTTCGTGGTTGCCAAGCTGAAGTCGGACAGCTCTGGGAGTTTTCAGAGAAGTTGAGACCTCAACCAAAGGCTGGAGTTGTTCACAGGAAAGAATTCAAGGACCAGTCACTGTGTACAGCCAAGTAGTTAAATAAGCTTGATGTGCTGGAGAGCCCTGGGAGTTCTCAGTGGGATAACAGAGGGCTCTGGGAATTCTCTGCTGGATGCCGAAGAGTCCTGAGAATTCTTGGAGGAAGTCAGAGCTCAGTTAGGGGCTAAGGCTGAGAAGGTTCTTGACTCAGCCTCAAGAAAGAACTTGAGGACTAGTCACTGTATACAGCTAAAGAATCTAAAGACTTTCCAGTGTGTACAGCTCAAAACTTTAATACTCAGCAAAAGTGCACGCTTGAAAGAAGATGAGCAGTATTCTCCAAAGGAAGGGAAACCTGGATGACATTTAAACCTACTATTGTAAAAGATGTTGTCCAGGGACTTTTGGATTGCCTGTTTGTAAGGAAGCATTCAAAGTTTATGGAGCTGCTGATAATTTACCCTCTCCTGGTATTTTTTTCTTTTTGTAGGGGCAAGAGTCATGTAATTCAGAAGTTGCTGTAGCTACACTCTGACTATTTGTCATATCTGTTCATTTAGAGACAAGCATTCTTTCCCAAAGTTAGTATTCATAGTAATTGTTCATACTAAAATCTCTTCAGGCAAATTTCTGTGATGTCCTTAAGTTAGCATTTTTGTGTTTAATTTGATTAACATTTAATGTGTCTCTAATTACTTCAACATGATTTTATAATGTAATGCTGAAATTAGGAATTTTCTTGTATATTACCATGCTTAATAGACTTTATTACTGTTTCCCCAGGTATGAAGTATAAATTTAAGAATCAAAAACCTGTATTAAACAATAAGTGTGTAGGGCAGGCCATGGTGCTCAGCAGGCAGAGTTCTGGCCTGCCATGCTGGAGACCCAGGTTCTATTCCCAGTGCCTGCCCATGCAAAAAAAAAAAAAATAGTAAAATAAAAATAAGTGTGTATATGGTATAAATCTTCTCTTGTATTCTAGGAAGTCCCATTAAAACAGTTCAAGCACAGGTGTGGAAGTTGTTCACCTGTTTATCCTAACTGAATCCAAGGAGACTCCTACGGTCCCAAAGTTGTCTTAGTGGTTATTTGGGTAGTGTCCTCTCATGGTCCTGTTCTGAGGCAGGGAATCATGAGTGCCAGGGCCTGGGTCTTAGGCTTCCTTCTCATTAAATCATGGGAGTCTCAAGCAAATTGTGAGAGAAGACTTTTTCACTCATGTAAATCTAGACCCTTCCTTAAAAGAAATCGTGCTTCATGATATTTTTTTCCTATGAATATGTTAATAATTGAGGTGTTCTTTACTCGTACTCAAACATACGTATTGGAAGCAAGGTGTATTCATGAAAAAAAATGAGGAATACAATGGTGCATGTTCTTGTTTGCTAGCTGCTGGAATGCAACACACCAGAGATGGACTGGCTTTCAATTAAAGGGGATTTATTTAGTTAATGTATAGTTTTCAGAGGAAAGGCAGCTAACTTTCAACTGAGGTTCTTTCTTACATGGGAAGGCAGAGAGTGATCTCTGTTGGTCTTTTCTCCAGGCCTCTGGGTACCAACAACTTTCCCCCAGGTGATTCCTATCTGCATCTCCAAAGGCCTGGGCTGAGTTGCGAGTACTAGGATAAGGTATGCTGAGCTGCTTGGGCTGTGCTACATTGCGCTCTCTCATTTAAGCACCAGCCAATTAAATCAAACATCATTCATTGCAGTAGGCACACCTCCTAGCCTACTGCAGATGTAGTGAGCAGCAGACGAGGTTCACGTACCATTGGCTCATGGCCACAGCAACAGAACAAGGTGCCTTCACCTGGCCAAGTTGACAACTGAATCTAACTATCACAGGGCATCCAATTGACTCAAACCAAATGGAATCATATTTTGACAACTCAGTACCATTTCTGCCCCTTCTACCCTCTCCAAGGGACTTGATTACCCTGTACATCTTGCTTACAAGTTGAAGGTTTATTTCAGCCAAGGAAAGGTGTTAGTCAGAGATGTGGAAGGTGGAAAAGACTGAACCATGTTATTGCTGTAAAGTTAATGGAGAGAATTACGGCTTTTGTAGATATAAAACGTTGCAACATATTCTTGCCATTTTCTTTGAGATACATTTATCTCAGGACAACAGGAATCTGCTGATTAAATATCATCTTTCCCCATGTTTCCTGCAATTCCCTAATTCTGAAGTCTAGCAAAGAATGTGAGAGATTTTGAAGGCGTTCAATAGTTCCTTTGCACTTCCAATAGCTCTAAAGCACTACTTTTTACAAACTCTAGAATGTGTTCGGTCTTCCTGATCAAATAACTTGTTGACAATATCTAATAATTCAATTTTAGAACCCATCATCATTCTAAAGATGAAAATATCCATAAATACAAAGATTAATAAATACAATTTTATTTTGAATAAAATAGTAAAATCGTAAGTTTTGTATTTTTATGTGATTTGGTTATTAAGGAAGACAGTCACTAAAATCTTAGGCATAGGACGTTTGTCAGAGTTTGTATCTTGCCCTGCACCTGAACCACATTCTGTTTATTCCACTTCTGCACTCACAAAAATTATAGGAAGAAATTAATAATATCATTGCTTTACATTTGGTATTTGGTATTGCTTGCCAACATTGTCCATTTTCCTCAGTTTTTACTGTATCTATGAAACTTGCAATTTAACTTTGATGCTTTTCCCAGCAAAGAGTGGAGCCCTTTTCCATTTGAATGTGTATTGTACTTATGGCTTATTTTGGCCAAAAGAAGACAGTGGAAGTGCAAACTCCTAGTAGAGGACTCAGAAAATCTTGAGATTTCTGCTCACTGTTTGGAACCATGAGAATTTGCATGAGAAGAGGCGTGTTCTAGTATCCTCGAGGATAATAGACTATGAGAAGAAAATCTGACATGCCTCAGCCTACAACTCGACATATTCTAAACATGTGAGGCAGACTACCATGGTCAGAAAGCTTCCTATGGGATCTGTAGCTGTTGGTTGATGTATGAATGAAGGTAGCCAAAACCAGATAAATTCATGGATGACCATCTGAGGAATAATAAATAGTTATAAAGCAGTAAGTTTTGGGATAATTTATTATGCAGCAATTGGTAATTGATACATTGAGACTATGGAGATTTTCAGGAAGATATATTAGAATACATATCTCCTTTAAAAAAATTAGGGAAATTCCAGATTTGCACAGTTTTATAAGGTTTCTTTAGTTATTTAACAAAAATTATATGATATCATGTGTACTGCTGTAGGAACTATATGGTGCAGTATCTCATTTTTAATATATTTCCTAATATTATTGTTTCTACATTCATAAAACAATAAGATGACAATAATGCAAGAACATTAGAGAAATTACACAATCTTGGGGAACCCCAAAGAGGATGTATCATTGTCCTATTTATTAAATCCTACTGCAGCAATGATATGGGCACAGTACCACTCCTTAAATGTATTATTTATTTCCACATGAGATAATTAATGAAGTTTTTCCCACTGAGTATAAAAATATAACATTGCTCCATATATTAGATAGTTTATTAGGCAATTTTAACAGCACAATCCAAATCCTTCATCAAAATCATCACAGCATTCATACTTGATCTCCATGTATTCATGGCCATTGGAATGTAGGATAAAGATGCTGGAATCTAAGTCCATTACTTTCCACTGCTACTGAATTCCTCTTTCCTTCTTAACTGACCCCTGGGAGAATCTGTTCAATGACATTTGGATGAAACAGAATCATTTGGATGAAATAGAATCATTTGGATATCAAGGCTCTGGAGAAAGACAAATGAATTCTCATTTGAATAAGACATCCCTTTTCATAGGCTCCTACTTGTAAGATATTAAAGTAACAGAAAACATTAGCAAAATCTGCCAGCCCTCCTTATTAATTCATTTATTTTCCATACTATCATTAAAAGTATGTATATATATATATATACATCCTTACTACTGCCAGGAGTTGTCATAGTTGCCAAACGCTGTCAATTCTTTCAATGATATTGTGTTGTAAATATTATTTCACTTCTTTTTCATGTGATAATTAGAACAAGCCATTTGAGAAAATTCCATTTTACCAGAAGGATACATGGATTGAAATATTTTCTATACTGAGAAAACATGGTCACTTCTAACACTTTATGGCGAACAAGTATTCTTAATAAATCTCTCAACCCAGTTTTTAAAGTTAACTATTATACGAATACAATTTTCTAAATATTGTCTGGCAATATATCTTGCTTTTAAAGAATAAAGTTTGAAACTTCAACATGTTGCTATTTCAAAATAATTATGAATTTAACAATCATGTGGACAAAATTTTGTCATTTTTTGAAGGTCTAATTGACATGAAGTTTAAAATAAAAATAAGGCTTCAAATGACTGTTATTATAATTCCATTATTCTGATTTTTTTTTCTTCCAGTACGGCTGGAGGAAATTTGTACTCAATAGAAAAATGTAGTTTGATGTTTCCAAAATAGAAGTTGGAAATTAGAAACACAATGCCACTGCTCTATGAAAGCAGTGAACTAATTTCTTATGGTGGATGTGCTGATATGGTAGCCAGGTGGTAGCCAGGTTTAGAGACTCTTGAAGACAAGTGCAATATGCAGACACATATTGTGTGCTCAACCATAGGGAACAAAAGATATTCTTTCGGAAGGATGTGAGATGGGAAGTCCAAGCACAACCATATCAAACTCATCTAAAGATCAATCTAGGGCATCCAGAACAGTCAACAAAAGTGGAACATAAAATATGTTGACAAGAAAGAAGAGTATTGTCTAAGCTTGCCAGTATTGCTATATGAACACCATGGTCATGTTCGTTTAAACAAGAAAAATTTATTTTTCAACAATTTTGGAAGCCATAAGTAAAAAAATAAAGGTATTTGCGAGCTGTGTATTCTTTGAAGTCTGTAGTTTTCCACAGGCAGTTTGCCAGCAATGCACAACTCAATCTCTACCTCCAACACATGGGGGCATTTCTCATGTTTCCTGATATCCTACTTTTATACCCAAATTTCATCTATTATAAACACCAATTAGACTGCATTAAAACTATCCTGATTCAATTTACCATCCCTTAACTAATAAAATCTTCAAAATCCTCTTTACACATGCTGTTTCACATTCACAACCTAATTCAATTTGTCATCATCTTAACTAATAACATATTCAGCGATTCAATTTATATGTTGGTTCATATCCATAAGAGCAGGATTTGGAACTTGAGCAAGTCTTTTTGAGGAACATAATACATTCAATATCAAGAATTGTGGGACATTTTCATTAGTTACAAAATTTAGCATATGAACTAATATTTTAATATGAACAATTGTGCATGGCTGCCGTGGTAACAGATTTATCAAAAGCAAGTTTCAAAAAAAAAGCAAGTTTCATTTAGAAATAACTGATTCTTAGGAATTTAATATTTTAGAAGGAAATCAAAATTATGTGAGAAGTAAGCAATCAAATACCTACACCTGGAGGCAGGTTTTAAATGGTATGAGAAATACGTGGAAGAGAAAAAAGAGAAATAAAAAATATGGATGATTTTAGCATGTAGTCAAAGGGAAATAACAATAGTCAAATACTGGGTATGGGAACCTGTGCCACAACTACTTGAGTCCTCTTTCCAAAGAACTGATTGTCATGACTGGTCTTTTAAGCCACATCAGCTTTTTGTGATAGTAACTATGCAAAAGTTTCTACTCTTACCATCATCCACATGTGAAAATGATCGCAAGATAAATAAGAAGGCAAATCATACTTGAAAGAAAGATTAAATTTATTGAAATAATTAAACAGACATCAAAGGAAACATTTAGTTACATTTTTAAAAATATTCTTCAGAATCTTGCACATGGAAGCAAATAGAGATGACATTTGTAGTTATTCCATTATAGCCTATTGTTAGATTTTGGCTAATTTTCACACACTGGCTGGGATGAACAAAACCAGCAGCAGCTGCTTCACATATGGCACTTCCAGTAGCTCAGGAACTTGATTATAGTTTTCAATAGAATCCGCATGTCGAGTATCTTCCACAGCAAGATGGGCGGTAGCAGCCGTATCCATAACCTCCATAGCCACGATAGCCACAGCCATAGCCACAGCCATAGCCACAGCCATAGCCACAGCCCAGGCCTCCATAGCCCCAGCCCAGGCCACCATAGCCACAGCCCAGGCCTCCACAGTAGTTGCCGTAATAGACCATGGTGTCAGGAGATGGTTCAAGTGTGGGAGAGGAAGAGATTGTCCTGAATTTGATACTCCCAGCTTCACACAACCTTTTATACTTCCTGGGCAGTAGCTGTGGTGAACCACAGGCAACGTTGGCCTCATGACAAATTATTTGTCATTAACCACAAACACCACCACCAACAAAACCCTCATAAATGTCTTATGTTATTGGGCATCCTGAAGCCGTCATAGCCATAGCTATTGTGTCCTGTTGTATCCAGACTGTCACAATCTAACCAGCTGCCTTGAATAACAAATTCTTGACCTGGTTTTAAAACTCTTGCTCACTGAAAACTTAAATTTAAATTCCACAATGGAGTCTATGATCACAAAAGATATGCCATCCACAAATGCTTCAGATTTTTTTGGTTTACTAATATCTCCGATTTTATTAACCGATTATGGACTAGGAAGTCACTTCTATGGATTCTCAAAAGTTCTTTGAATGGTAGCTCAATTATTACCAATCTGTTTACAGATGGGGCAACTGATGCCCAAAGAAGTAAAATAACAGGTTTAACGTCACACATCAAAAAGTGAAAGAGTTAGGATTTGAGCTCATAGAGCTGAAATCAGAAGTTTCACTCTTATCTACTACTTTCCAGAGGATCCCCAGGAAGTTATTTTTCTATAAACATAAATTTAAAGGGGTATTTGACTTTGTCATTCGGTTCAACTCTAAGTTTAATTTCTATATGTAATGATCTTTTTATTTTTGCCATTATTAATATCCTTCTCCTAATCTGAGATAGTTTATCAAGAACTCCTTTTTTTGTTGTTGGCAAAAATGTACTAAGTTCCATGAGAATGTATTCTGACTAGAATTGCTTTTTAAAATAATGACATGCCTATCATCACCTTCTAGGCAGAGCACAAATATGCTGAATATAGTGGTTTAAACAAAATTATTTCATGAAAATATGACTCATAAATAAACTGAAATCCAATCAGAATCTAGCACTAGATTCAGGACCTAAATTTCAAATTCTAGAGAATATATTTAGTGTTTTAAAAAGTGTCATGGAAATAATTATTGATGTAACTAAGAAAGAAAAGTCCATATTTCTCAATTCTGTTGTTCCAGCATTTCAAACCATTGGCTTTCAATCAATAGTCTCATGAAGCTCAACGATATCTTTCTTTTAATATCCATAGTAACCTACCAGTGTTTTGAAAATTAGAAGGTTTCTAAAGGAAAATATGTAGGTTTGGTATGGAGTGAAGCTCAAGGTTAGGTTAGACTATTAGGACCTGTTGAATGTCAGCAAAATGAATGCAAATTTTTTGGTTGGCTGGAGTAGTTCTGTGTCTATTTACTGAAAATCCTTCATTCTGCCACAAAAATTGGTTATAAAAGGATAATCTGAAGATCTGGTGCGAATGAGGCTTTGAAGATGAGACTATTGTTTCTTATTCTTGACCCATAATTGGTTTAGATGTGGCTAAACAAAAGAAATATCTTCAGTGTCTCTGAGGCTATGCCTTAAAACCTAAAGTCAATAAATTATTCAAGTCCTGCAATTAACTGCTAGCATGACAAGTATGGTGGATCCCACCCACATACAGGGCCCGTACAATGCCCTCTGGAGGAGGAGTTGTCCAAACTGAAGTCCCTACACTCCTTCTCTATGCAAGGAGAACTTCAACAAGGACAGCTATGTGTGGAAGGTACTTTGATAAGCACTACTATGGCAGTGACTATGAATACTGTGGCTGTGGAAGCCGTGGGCTGTGGCTGTGGGTATAGCTCCTGTTCTGCCATTTTGTGTGTGGTGTTTTTGTAACCCATATTGCAACATTATGTTAGAAAACAAATGTTATATCATTATAATTATTATTTTATATATTTTTATGTCTTTTTAAGTAGTTGAGAGAAGACAGAAAAGCATGTATTTATAGCCTGTGTTATATAGCCATGTTAGTTTTCATAACTGAATTCTCAACATTTGTTTCGTGTGATTATGTTACTATCATGTGTCATTTCCTTTGTCAAATGGAGCTCAATCTACCTCCTCTGTGCCTTTTTTGGCAAACATCTTACGTTTCTATGTGTTATAAGCTCAAAATGCCATTATATACATATTGAATTGCCTTTGAAATCTGTAATGAGACAAAGGAGAATAAGCATGCATTTATTCTCTTATAATTACATCATCACTGTACCTGGAAAGCTTTGTCCCTGTGGGCTCTGGTTACTGTTTAGTGTAACTTCCTTGCTAGATGAAAATATTTGCTTTAATATATTAAGGAGATCTGACATGAACAAGTTCTCAGTCTTGTGTGTAGGGGGATATCTTTACTCATGTTAATTTTGAAAGATAATCTTGCTGGATATAAGTGAATTATTGATCTGCTCTCTTACTATAGATGAAATTTTTGTTTAAAGAATATCAAACAAATGGATTAATAAAGCTTGAAAGCCTTTATGTCTGATTAATTTTACTTATAATAATGTTTTTGAAATTCATCTGTGCTGTTGCATATATTAGTAGTTCATTGTATTGTATTGTTGAGTAGTATTCAACTGTATGAATATATCACAATATTTGTTTATTGACCTGAAGGACATTTGGGCTTCTGCAAAGTTTGTGGTTCTTATGAATAAATATACTATGAACAATGGTGTAAAAGTCTATGCATGGGCGTTTATTTTCATTCCCTGATTAAGGGCAAAGGAATGGAATTTATGGGTCATACTATTATTGAAATCTTTAATTAAAAATTGCTAAACTATTTCCAAAAGTGAGTGGACAATTATGCAGTTCCATTAGCAATGTATGAGAATTCCCGTTGCTTCAAATCCTTTCTAACAATTGGTATTGCCCGTCATTTTAATTAGCTTCCCTAGAGCATGCTCAGTGGTCATTTATTGTTATTTTAATATGCACTTTTATTTTATTGTTTTAGGATTGATCCTTCGATCGTTATAAAATCATCCATTTTTGGTTAGTGATGCTTCATACTTTGAAGTCCATGTGGTTGTATGTTAGTATTAATGCTCATTGTTTGCAGTCAATTTCTTCTTTCAGTATGCCTTTAATTTCACCCAATCAATCCTTTTATGTTTGCATCTCTTGTAACTAGCTGTGCTGGTTTCAAATGATTATGTACCCTAGAAAAGACATGTTTTAATCCTGACCCATCTTGTGGAAGCAGCTGTTTCTTTTAATCCCTATTCAGTACTGTAGGTGGGAAACTTGATTAGATTATCTCCATGGAGATGTGACTCACCAAATTGTGTGTATTAACCTTTGATTAGAGGGAGATGGGACACCATCTGTTCCAGGTGTGTCTTGGTTAGTTTTAATGGAATCCTTTAAAAGAGGAAACAATAGAGCCATGAGATCCAAGAGAGTTGAGAACCATGAGAGCCCACACAGCCAGAGACCTTTGGAGATGAAGAAGGAAAATGCCCCTGGGGGAGCTTCATGAAATAAGAAGCCTGGAGAGAAAGCTAGCAGACATCACCATGTTTGTCATGTGCCTTTTCAGTTGAGAGAGAAGCCCTGAACTTCACTGGCTTTCTTGGACCAAGGTATCTTTCCCTGGATGCCTTAGATTGTACATTTCTATAGCTTTGCATTAATTTGGACATTATCATGGGCTTAGAACTGTAAACTTGCAACTTAATAAATTCTCTTTTCTAAAAGCCATACTATTACTAGTATATTGCATTCCAGAAGCTAGCAAGCTAGAATACTAGCATATGATAAGATTTTGTTTCTATATGTAGCCTGTTTTCTTCTATTACTTTATGATATCACCTGTTTAATTTGCTGAAATTACTGATGTATTTGGCTTGTATCTACAGTTTTGCTATTTGTTTTTTGTTTGAGCCATCTCATGTATGATTTTTTCTCTCATTTCTTGCTTACATTTGTATTAATCAAACAAAAATTCTACAATTTTTATCCTTGTTTACTTTTCCATTATAAATGTACTTATTATTTCTTCACTGTTCATCCAAGTAATTGATACCAGCATTCTTGTATTAATACAGTTCATTAAATAAAATAAATTTTACTATTTCCTTGATAATTCTAGTAAGTTAGAATGATCGCTTTCCATCTGCAGACTTTTGTACTGTAGTTGTCAGACATTCTAATTGTCTGTATACTTTAAAACTGGGAATAAGTTATCATTTCTTTTGTATGGTTAATTTTCATGTTATTTTCCTATAAATTATTTTCACATACATTTCATTCCTTGTAGATATCCATGTTTCTGACTTGATCATTTTCTTTCTTTCAGGATTATTCTGTTATTTCTTTTTAATGCAGCTGTGTTGGCAGTGAATTCTCTCAGTATTCATTTCTCTGAAGGCATTATTTCAGCTTCATTTTTTAATGATATCATTGCCCTTATAGGACTGTAGGCTAATAATTATGTACAATCTATCCTAAAAATGTCATTAGATATTCCGTTAGATTCCTTTTTTTCTTCTGTTTGGAAGTTGGTGGTCAGCTTTTACAATATTTTATATGCATTTCATGTCTGCTTTTAAGATTTTCTCTTTGCATTTAACTCAAAGCATTTGGAATATGATTATTTGTGGTTTGAGCTGTATTGTTTTCTGTTTGACCTTTCAGAGCTTTTGTTATTTGTAGGTTGATGTTTATCGTCAACATTGGTTTTGGAAAAATGTTTGAATATTTACTCTTGCTAATTGATTACTTCTTTTTTTTCTGATTCCTAGGATTTATATTTGACATTACAACATTGTTGAAATGATGTACCATATCTAGATCTTCCTCAGTTCTCACCTGTGAAAAGTAGTATTATGTGAAGGTCAATCTTCACTTAAAAGGGACTACTTCAATATTTTATTTAAAACATTTGAATATTATAGATGAGATGTGCTTTCATTACCCTTTATGGATTTAGCTGATACAGGGAAGACATTTTGTGAACAAAAAGGAAGCACAACAAATTGTTTATTTTAGTGAAACAGTATCAGAAGAATAGTTGCATAGTGTGCCAGTTTGAAGCTATTGACCCCAGAAAAGTCATGTTCTTTATCCTCATTGAATATTGCTGGGTGGAACTGTTTTATTATCCCCAGGTATTATAAATGTAACTCATCCATTTGTGGGTAGTAATCTTTGATTAGATGGTTTCCATGGAAATGTGTCTCCACCCATTCAAGGTGGCGTTGCTTACTGGAGCCCTTTAAGGGAAACCATTTTGGAAAAAGCTTTAGAGCAACCACAGCAACCAGAACCAACAAAGTCCATACAGCCAGAGACCCTCAGAGATGAAGAAGGAAATGCCCCTGGGGGAGCTTCATGAAACAAGAAGCTGGGAGAGAAAGCTAGCAGATGTTGTTATGTGCCCTACCAGCTGAGAGAGAAACCCTGACTTCATTGGCCTTTCTTGAATGAAGGTAACCTCTTGTTGGTGCCTTAATTTGGACATGTTCACAGCCTTAGAACTCTAAACTTGCAACTTAATAAATTCCCCTTTTAAAAATCATTCTGCTTCTGGTATGTCACATTCCAGGAGCTAGCAAACTAGAACACTAAAATAATATTTAAGTATCACTAAAATAATAATATAGCATTCACAAATGTACCCTTGAGTTGATGTAAATATTTACCATGTACTAAAGTGGAATTTTTTAATGAATTTTATTTAAAGTTTGTAAAGAATGCTTATATCTGTCAAATCTAATACTCTAACACCGAAAGAGTTATCAATATAATTTAATTTAAATTCTTCAACCAAAGTACAGAATACCTACTATAATCCAGTAATATTTCCACATCTCCATCTTATCAAAGGTCACATGCACAATTGAGTGTGTCACATCTCTGTGGAGATAATCTAATCAAAAGTTTCTGACCTATAGTGAAAATGGCTGTTCCTACAAGAATGGATCAGGATTAAAATATGGTTTTCTGGGGTACACAAACCAGCACAGTTGGGGGTTGGCAAACCATAGCAATTAGCAATATCTAGCCGAAGTTTGTATATAAGTAGCCTCCAAGATATCTTCTTGACTCTATTTGAATTCTCTTAGCCACTGATACCTTATTTTTGTTACAGTTCTTTCCCCCCCCCCTTTAGTACAGAAGGCATTATAGATCCCATGGTGCCAGGGCTAAGCTTATCCCTGGGAAACATGTCCCACATTTCAGGGAGACTTTTACCCATGGATATCATGTCCCCCATAGGGGGGGAGGGCAATGATTTTCCTTGCAGAGTTGGGCTTAGAGAGAGAGAGAGTCCACATCTCATCAACTAAAGAGGTTTCCTGGAAGCAGTCCTGAGGCAATTATAGGTAGTCTTAGCTTCTCCACTACAGAATTAAGTTTCATAAGGGCAAGGCTCAAAATCAAGAGTTTGGCTTATTTTCTTGGGAGTCCCAAATGTTTGAGAAAGGACCAGGGGGTTCCCAGATGGGAAAGTTCAATAGTTCCGTATTTTTTTTCCACTTCTTCAAGGTACCCTACCAATACTTTTGAATTATGAGCCCATGATAGTCTTGGATGTCTCCCGGTATTACATTAAGCTATTTAGAAGTACAAAGCCTCATTCCCTTTCTGGGTTCCATGCTTTTAGGTTATGTAAATGAGCTATCCAGACAGGTTGATTTAGATTATGTGTTACAGAAAATTTAGGTTCTGGACACAGTAAACTCTCTTCCTTTAGTGAAGCTCTAGAGTATCTACACCATCATCTTTTGCCCTGTATTCTTGTTTACTGTAGTCCCAATAAGATTGGCTTCATTTTTATCTCTAATGGAAGCCTGGTCTGTTTTTTTCAGTTACTTTGACTCTTATTGCATGTAGCAATGCTGATTTTCAGAGATGCAGAAATCTTAGGTGTCACAGAGGTATGGAAAGTTCCAGGGAAATACCATTTATATACATATAGTTCAGTGTCTCAGAATCTAGAAATGCACTCACAGCTTTGCACTAAGTATGGCTGCTCTAAGAGCTTACAATGTAGGCTCCAAGCTCTTATAAATATTTTCTGAAAGAGACTATAGCATATTTGTTCTTTTGTTTCTGGTTTATTTTGCACAACACACCTTCAAGCTTTTTTTCAGTTCATTATGTGTCTCATGCTGTCATTCCTTTTTGTAGGTACACAGTATTCCATCATCTATATCTATATCTATATCTATATCTATATCTATATCTATATCTATATCTATATCTATTTCTGTATCTGTATCTGTATCTGTATCTGTATCTATATCTATATCTATATCTATATCTATATGTCTGCCTGTCTATTTATCTATTTATGCTGGTTTGAAAGGATTAGGTACCCCAGGAAGGCTGCAGTCAGTCTTAATCCAATCTTGTGGGAGTGACCATTTCTTTTAAACCCTATCTAGCACTGTTTGTTGGAAACTTGATTAGGTTATCTCCAAGGAGATGTGACTCACTCAATGTTGGGTATTAAACTTGATTAAATGGAGACATGACTCTACCCATTCCAGGTGTGTCTTGATTACTTTATTGAAATCTTTTAAAAGAGGAAACATTTGGAGTGAGCCACTTTTTCAGAATGATGAGAGAATAATGAGACAGCCACAATAACGACCAGAGTCCACCAGCCAGAGACCTTTGGAGATGAAGAAGGAATATGTTTCCAGGGTAGCTTCATGAAATAAGAAGCCTGGCGAGAAAGCCTGCAGATGTTGCCATGTTTGCCGTGTGCCTTTCCACTTGAGAGAAACCCTGAACTTCATCGGCCTTTCTTGAATGAAGGTAACCTCTTGCTGGTGAATTAATCTCGACATTTCTATAGACTTGGTTTAATTTGGACATTTACACGGTCTTAGAATGTAAACTAGCAACTTAAAAATTCCCCTTTTTAAAAACCATTCCATTTCTGGTATATTGCATTCTGACAGCTAGCAAACAAGAACACGATCTATTTGCCTTATGGCTTCTCAGTCATTGTACCCTTTGGCCTCCTTCGTCCATTGGGCTTCATGGATAATGTCCAAAATAAACAAACGTGTCTTACAATATCCTCACTTGGTTGTCCCATCAGCAGCACTCTCAATTTTAGACAATTTTCACTGGTCCAAAGAGAGAAAGAACTAATAAACACAACTTCAACAAATATTGAATAAAAACAACCCCTAATCTCTTGGCCCACCCCACGCCCTCAATTATTTACTCCTGGTATTGCTACGGTACTGTTGCTGTCTTCCTGTTAACTATAGGCCATGGTATGCAATAGTAATTTACTCCCCCATACCCCTTGTTTATTGACTCTTTATACAGTATTATGCCTTTGAGGGAGTTCATGCAAGAACTTATTTACAATTGTAGAGTTACATCAGTGTGATACATGGCACTATACAACCCTTTTCAATCATATTCACCTTCAATATGGCAATGCTACTTATAACCCCACTAATTAGCTACCATCACTTCTATCCAAACCTTACATTTATGTTCTCCCTCATTGGTTGACCTTTTCCCCATTTCTAGCTTCTGTGCACCTCTAGGTTCCCTATATTCTACAAGTGTCAACCTTTGAGATTACCTTCACCACAGTCGTAATAGCAAAATCATACAGAATCTATCCCTTTACGTCTGAATAATTTCACTCAGCATTATGTCCTCAAGGTTCATCCATGTTTTCATATGCTTTGGGACCTCATTTAGTCCTACTCCTGCATAATATTCCATTCTAGGGAATATACATACTACTGTTTATTTATCCACTCATGTATTGATGAGCACTTGGGTTGTGAGAAGTGCCATTACGAAATCAGTGGATAAATGTCTGTTCGTTTCACTGCTTTCAGCTCTTCTGGGTATATACTGAGTACTGGCATTTCTGGGTTGTAGGGCATCTTGATATTTAGCTTTCTGAGGAACTGCCAAACTGTCTTCCACAGTGGCTGTACCATTATTCATTGCAACCAGCAGTGAAGTAAGTGATCCAATTTCTCCACAACTTCTCAAACATTTTTAGTTTTCTGCTTATTTAATAGCAGCCATTCTTGTAGGTGTGAGGTGATATCTCATTTTAGTCTTGATTCGCATTTCCCTTAAAGCTAGTGAAGGTGAACATCATTTCATGTGCTTTTTAGCTATTTGTATTTGCTCTCCAGAAAAATGTCTATTTATATCCTTTGCCCATTTTATTATTGGGTTGTTTGTTCTTTTGTGGTTGAGTTGTATAATTTCTTTATGTACACAGGATACCAAACCTTTATCTGATATGTACTTTCCAAATATTTTCTCCCATTGAGTTGGCTGCCTCTTCACCTTTTTGACAAAGTCCTTTGAGGCACAGAAGCTTTTGATTTTAAGGAGTTCCCATTTATCCATTTTTTTTTCTTTGTTTCTTGTGCTCTCCTGCTAGGTTTTGATTAGATATATGCTTTCTCAGAAGACAGAGATAAAATATATTTTTCTTTTTTGTAATAAAAGCCAACTAAAAATTCCAGTATTCAAACAGTACTCTCAATTCAATGTAAAGTTTGTAGAGTTTCTACTTAATGTTTTTCATTTTAAAGTGGAATTTCACTTATGATGAAAACCTGGTTTGTGTGAGATGACTTAAATGATCATTTATTGAATACTTCTCTTTGCCTCTGTCTTTATTTTTCTGTCAGTCTGTCTCTCCATCTCTCCCCCTCTCTCTAAAATGTATATATGTACGTTTGTGGATACAAAAATATATAGTTACAAATAAGATAAACTGAATATTATTTTTTTTTCTTTCATTTTGCCATTAGGGTATATAATACTAGAAATTTAGGAGCCAACATGAGACCCAGA
>PVIY010034727.1:0-26906 GCA_004026745.1 Myrmecophaga tridactyla
TGGGGTGTAATTTATTAGGATTTCCTTGTCTCAATGTCACCATGTCAGAGAACCTGGGTCAGAGAGGCAGAGATGATTGGTGCAAGTGAGGGGAGAGCTGCTGGCGGGGCCAGCTCCACAGGCATGCAGCCTGTGCATTTGCACCGAGACTTATGATCAGTTGAATTTGTTCATCTCACCGTCTTCAAATTCTTGATAATTTTTTTTTAACAATGTGACTTGTCTTTTCATTTTGCAGTGGGCCCTGTGAATTATGTAGCCTGCCTTGCCTGTTATGTTATACCTCCGTGAAGCTGGCTACTGCATTGAGGATTGGAGTAAAAAGATGTCCACAGGGAATGTGAGGTAAGGCACAGTAGGGGTCTGATACACTGGTTTCATATGTATGAACATCCAAGATAATCACAATTTTCAGGGCACTCATTCTACCTTTCAGTTTTGTGCCCCTCTACTGGTTTGCTTCATTTTCTCTTCCTTCCTGCAGGCTTTTGCTACCTATTAGGACACATGACCTCAGTTGACCCTAGGCTTGGATCCTGGATTCAGTTGAAAAATTGTGGGGAAGAGTAGGATCCTGGCTTAGACCACATGGCCACTGCTTTAGGTCAGTCACTGCAGCCTGTGGTAAGGTCCTGGGATGGCCTAGCCCAAGTCACATGCTCCCCACAGTGGTGAGGGGGGCAGATCTATGAACACGAGTGGACTGATACAGTGATCCTGACCTGATAACCGGCCAAGTGACCTCTAAGGCCTGGTGTATGAGGCACAAAGAAGATGAACGAGCTGGAAGTCTCTTGGCCCACATCCTAATATGGGTCTCTTTTCATCTGGGAGATTTCCTTAAGAAGAATTCAGCTTCATTTCCTTAGGTGCTGTGGGAAATCTGCTAGTCATCTTAATTTTGACACCCTGGCCCTCTTCTAAGGGTTTGGCCCTTAGAAGAATTTTTTGTTGGATCGATACTTCTACTATTTTTTAAATCTTTACACATTTTGGTTTATTTTTTATTGCCATTTTCCTCTTTTGAGTAACAAGAAACCAGAGTTAAAAAAAAGGAGGATTCCAACAGATAGTCTGGACAAAGAATGTCGACTACCTTTATCCTTCTGTTACCACCCCAAGAATATAGTGCTTAAATACAGTAGCACTAGAACTGAAAGATGGCCCTCTGTGGAAGTTTGATAATCTTTGAGGTACTGCTTTCAAAATGACTAATCACAGATTCTTCAGCACTGTTAGGAGAAAAGATTCTGGCCTGAGGATTCCTACCATCTCCTTGGCATTTCTCACAGAGCCCCAGTCCTAAAGTCATACTTGAAGGAAATTTAATGAGTGATGAACTAAAATTTCCCACAAGAAACAGAAAGAGTAGCTCACAAGACAGTACAGAAAAATAATTAAAAGCAGCGTTATTATGTCCAGAACCACTCAGGTTTACCAGGAATGTATTCATGAATAAAAATCTGTGTTCTTCAGCTTATGAGTGTTTGTTTGCAGTACTGAGGTGTCCTAATAAGGAAGCAGGTAGGAAATTATATTCAGGGATATCTGTCTAAAAATTGAGTGGAGTAAAATTATAAAGTGACATCTATCTTTATTGTTATTCCAGACGGATATGAATTAAAATTTGATTTCTGGATTTTTAGTGTTATGTGGTCAACATAACTGGATAATGGACTACATATGTATGTTTTGTTTTTTTTAGAAATAAGTTGTGCATATGAGTGAGTGAAGGAATAAAAGCAAGAAAGACTCAGAAGAGAGAAGAAAACAATTCTTTTCATGTTTGGTACAAAGCTAGAAATATAAACTATGCCTCATATATATGGGAGATTACATTTCTTTTAAAAGGATGTATTTCATCCTTTTCTATAGCATAATATGTTTGTTCTGAAAGTGGAATTTTACATTGTGTTTCTATGAAAAGAAATTGAAGACAAGTAAAACCTAATTTAGGGGAAAAAAGCAGAAATTCTTATATTTTCCCCTGCTGTTTAAAGGGATTTACAGTAAAAGAATTGTTTCTAAAGGAATTTTCTTTTGAAGATGTTCTTGATGAGTGGGAATATTGAGAGTTTTTTCCCACTGGTGGGTGGGTGGTTGATGAGTGGATGTGATGCTGAGCCACATGCTAACTTTACAGAGACTTTTAATAGGACCTTTAATGAAAACCCATAAATGAATGGCCTTGAAATAAAAAAATTAAAGAGCAGTATAAGTTATAGATTTATAGATTAGTTGTAAGCCTTTAGCATATTCATTATTTGAAACACTAAGGATTCAACTCAGCTAATTTTGCTGAGTTGCCTGAGAGCCTATGCACATAGGGAAATGAACAGAGCGATGTATCTCTCAGAGTACAAGTAACAATCACACCTTGACTTACTCAGTAGGCATCTTTGGGAAAAGTTGAGTCTAAGCTGAATCACATAAAATGCACTAAATTTAGTCCATTACAGATATTGTATACATAAGTGTTAGTTACATTATTCTCAGCAGTGTTCTGAAGTTTAAAAATTTTGAAACTGAAAAATGGGAATGCTCCAAGGGAATTTGTTATTTAGTAGAATTAATTAGTTAAGCAAGTAATCACTTCCTAATTTAATGCTTTTTTTGAATTGTTGTGTTAGTCCAGGTCCTCTAAGAAGCACACACCAAGATAGGGTTAAATGTGTAGGAGTTTCAATGAAAGAATGCTTTTGTGAGAGGAAGCAGAGAGGGAAAGGAGAAAACTGGAAAAGCTATCAGGCCACGATGGAAGTCTGACCTGAGGGAAAAAGAGGGAGAGGAGGTCGGTGGAAGCATCCTTGACTGCTGTGCTAAAGAAGTTTCGGCAAAGTCATAGGGGAATTCTTGAGCCAAAGGCGACCCAAAGGTGCCTGTCGGATGAGTCCCCTGTGCCCCAGAAGCAGGCTTGTCTTCTTATCTGTGATGTGTGTCACTGCCTTGGGGCAGCCTGTGGGAAGTGGCTTTGTGCAAATGTTCTGATGGATTTCACTTAGACTCCTTGCCCAGTTACGTTCCCTGTAATTGGACGTCTCTAATGGCCTTTTCATGGTTTCCATAATGTGATTTTCTTATCTTGTATACTTACACTATATATCTGTGGTTTTGTTTCTTTAGTTAATAGAACACATATGGATTAGGCTTTAGTAGGCTTCAATTTCTTTTCATAAAACACAATACAAAAAGCAGATGTAGCTTTTTAATTACAACTGAGCTTCTAAAATTATACTTACCAAAGTAGGATGATCCTGGGTTTTGGATATTAACTTTACACTTTTTCTTGGAGGAGGGGCAGGGTTATTGACCACAACAATCCTTCACTTATTCTTTCAACAAATATTTATTGAGGTCCTGCTATATGCTAGAAACAATTCCAAGTGCTTAAGATTATCAGTGAGGAAAATGAAGATTCCTGACATCTAGTAATTTATAGCTTAGCAAATAGAGAATAAATAATGTATAGAACAAACAATTAGAATATAATAAATTAATCAACAATGTGAAAGACAGTAAATACTACGTTACATAGAAAAAGTAGAGCAGGGTAAAGAGGTTGTGTTATGCCTGTGTGGGATGGGAGTGGGTTATGCTTTTATATTGGGTGGTCAGGATAGGCCCCTTTGAGACACTGACATTTGAGTAAAGACTTGAGGGCATAGAGTGAGCACTGTGATTATCAGGGGAAGGAACTGTTAGGACATAGCTTGTGCAATGCTCTAAGATGAGAGGGTGGCCCATGTGTTGGGGCACTAGCACAGAGGCTGGTCTAGTAGGAACAAATTGGGGGAGAGGGTAAGCCTCCTGATGAGGCCAGTATTGGGAACAGGTTTTGAAGCCATGTGCTTTGAAGACCACGTAAGGACTTTGGCTTTTACTTGGAAAGAAGTGGAGAGCCAGGGATTGAGCAGAGGAGTTAGATGAACTGATGTACTTTGAAAAATGATCACTCAACCTGCATGCTTATAGCAGCTTCATATTTGCCAAAAATTAGAAGCAATTAAGATGTCTTTCAATAGGTGAATGGATTAACAGACTGTGGCATGTCCATGCAATGGAATATTATTCAGTGCTTCTAAAAGACATGGAGGAATCTTAAATACATATTGCTAAGTGAAATAAGCCAGTCTGAAAGGGCTTCATACAATATAATTCCAACTAAATGACAGAGAACATATGGGTTGAGCCATACCATTATTATATCTGCTGACTCACACACAGTGACATGTTTCCTCACATAGTTTGTAATTGTGGATTATGAGCTCTTGTTCAGTGGATTTTCATCTGTGAGAACTTTCTCTGGCCTGGGTTGAGGATACTTCCCTCCACGGAGGAATTATATCTGCTCTGCCAGGTGCATCAGTGGTTTTATCAGCCAGGGACCACTATTATGTTATTTGTTTAGTTTGCAGATTCCAGAACCATGTAAGTAGTGTAGATTTAAACCCAAAGCTCTGTGTAGATAGGGTTTGGATTATGGATTTTCAAAGAACACTTTTTTTTTTTATCCAGAATTTGGTGGCCTCCCAATGAACCATGCTTCTCAGAATTCATGCCCTGTGTGGGCCCTTTCTGCATTGATTCTGGGCTTGGCCATGTGATGTGCATTGGCCAGTGGGATATCAGCAAGTGCAAAGGTTTAATGAGAGCTTGTGCATAGGGACTTGCTTCTTGGAATGTGTCCTTGAGACTAATCATTTTGAGGACCCATGGAAAAGCATCCAGCTGATAGCCACGGCCCCAGACCTGTGGGTGAGTTCCTCTTGGACCTTCCAGCTGTATCAGCTAAACCTGACTGCAACTGTAGGATGACCTAGGTTAGGCAAGCCAAAGAACACCCCGGTCAACCCACAAAGTTCTGAAAAGTAATAAATCATTTCTGTTTTAAGCTCCAATGTTTTGGGTGGTTTGTTGTACAGCAGTACTTAGTGGATGCACAGGGTCCAGGGTGAGATGGACAAGTGTTCTTATTTTCTTTGTTGTGAGCAGAAATTTTTCTAGTTTACATCTCACTGAGGGCATTGCCTGTTGAAGTTTTTGGCTTTATTTGAAGGTCTCACCTTCAACATTTTGCCTTGAGTCCAAGGCCTTGTTTTGGTCATCAAAACTCATGCTCTTAATATATTAAAATAGATAATAACATCCTCATCCCAGAGTAGCTCAACCTTCAGTGTCGTTAACTTCTTTTATTATTATTTTTAGCCTTGGAGGATTATTTCCTTTACTGTCTACTCTTAGCAATGCATTTAAGAGGATAGGATTATATTTAACAACATTTGTAGGGGTTTTCAGGATGTCTGCCACATTGTCAGATACGGAAATCTCCTTCCTTTGAGTCTTTCCCAGGAGTAGCCTTGGCTCCCTCCTCCCCAAGTCACTTGTCTGTCCTATCCTTGCTTGAGGAAGAAATTTTAGCTTTATGTTGCGGTGGAAGGAGTAGTTTGTAGTTGTGGGTAGCATTGCTTTGTTCTTGCGCTATTCTTATAATGTATCTATAATTGATGTAAATGTCATATACAGCATCTAGAACTCTATGGAAATGCATATTTTTAATGAATGAGCTTGTACATCAGGAGTCATAGTAGCAAAGCTATTTTGCTTTACTCAGTAAGTGTGATCTTAAAATGTTGCATGTAAATCGAATAATTTCAAAATTCACTAGAAGCTAGAAGAATTTGGACTTCAAATGAATCATACAGTGAACACTTCTGTTAAAAAAAAAAGACTTCCCTAGTTTCTGGATTTTGTGGTGTAGTTTTTATAGTAGGCCCCATATAAGTGGGCCTGAAGTTGTTCAATGACAAATGTGAAGGTTGCTGCTTTACAGGGAGGGGGTGTTTGACAGAGGAAGGAATTCTAAAGTGATTTTTATTTTGAGTAAAGAGAGAAGAGAAAAAGCCAAATTATTATAGGCAGTTGAAAAAAGCCTTATTAATCTGAGCTGTGGGCAATATCAGTCAGAGAAAGTTCATCAGCTTTGGTGAGCGGAAGTGACCAAAGGAGGTAGACATGGTTCTATGTGGCCATAAAAGGAGATTAGAGAATGATATACATTGGACAATGGAAAACAAAGGATCCTCACAGAATCAGAGCAGGCACAGTTGCCTCAGCTGCTCCCAGCTAACTGTTTTTGGTTATGTTTATTATGTTTGTGGCCTGGGGTCTGTATATGTGTGTATATGACCTATATATTACTATTTTTAAAATGATTTAAAAAAAAAAATAAACGCTATTTTAAGAGCAATTTTAGCTTTGCAGAAAATTGCCCAGAAAATACTGAGTACTCATGTATCTGCTCCCCAATAGTTTCTCTTATTATTAACAGCTTGCATTTGCATGGAACATTTATTAGAATTGATGAATCAATATTGATTAATTTTTAGTAACTAAAGGCCATAGTATATTTAAGGTTCATATTCTTTTTAACATATTTCTATATTCTTTTTAATATAGTAGGTGTGTGTATTCATTCTTATTAGATAGGTTCAGTCCCTCTTATTGTTTTTAGTTGTAGTTTTAAGTGCTGAACCAACCAGTCAATCAACCAGTCAACCAATAATCAAACTAAAAGCCCCAAACCTTCAGATATCATGTAGGGGAGGCCCCTGAATCGGACAACACATCTGACTGATGTTGCAGTTCTCGAGGAGGCAGAATAGGTGCGCGGCCCCACTGGAATGGGCTCTGGTGTAGGCTCTTCCTGTCTGAGTGGGCCACACTCTTGGCTTGGATCAGCAGGATGAGCGTTTCTCAAACAAGGTCAGTTCAGGTGACTGGAATGCAGTGCTCCTTTAACTGCTGACAGGACTCTGTTTCAGGCAGCGCACGTGCTGTTTAAAATCTCTGGACAACTGCCGTTTGAATAGCCTTGCAGGAAAAGAGTGGTGGTCTTATCTGAAGCAATCACTCC
This sequence comes from Myrmecophaga tridactyla, assembly GCA_004026745.1. Lineage (NCBI taxonomy): Eukaryota > Metazoa > Chordata > Mammalia > Pilosa > Myrmecophagidae > Myrmecophaga > Myrmecophaga tridactyla. The sequence goes on from PVIY010034727.1 coordinate 6,914, forward strand.
CTTGAAAAAGGATAAGAAAGACAAGCCTGGGTGTGATTACCAGCTTGTAAATATCTAAGCACACACTTTTTCTGCAGTAACTTCTTATTTCCACATGGACTCCCTTGTTACATTCATGGACTTTTGACACGGCATGGAAAAGAGGACCTTTTTTGATAGGCAAGACATAAAAGATGGTTGCTTCATGGTCTCTGTCCTTCCTGCGAATTTACTGGCAATAATAACACCTTGTAAAGATGAAAAATGATTGGTTATGCTTCCCTTTAATATTTAGCTGCCCCAAACTATTACTGCTTTCTATTTTGAGATCAAAATAAGCAAGGAAGACTTAGATTCAATGACTTAGATAAAATATGAAGGGTTTGATTTTATTTGAAACTTTGCAAATAGGCAAAAACAAGCATGTTTCAGATCACATTTTCTTCAACTGCTTAAGAGTCAAGCTTTCTACCTTTTTGTATTTCATATTATCTGTGATTAAATTTTTCTTTAATATTTCCTTTGAGAATTTGTGTGCATTAATAATATTTGAGAAATATATGTATGCTTTCATGTAATTAAAGCCTGCCTGATGGGACCAGAAAATAAAGTTAATGTGAAAATGAAGTGTTTTACAGTTTACTGTTTAATATCTCCTCAAGTGAACTGTAGACTGCTGTCACCTGCTAAGGACCTCTTTTGGAAAAGATAGAAAGTTGATATAACATAATACTTGGTGGCTAAAAAGAAATAGATTAGTAAATGGTTTAAAGTGTTTCTTGTATTAAAAAGTCTTGGTGTTTGGCTTTGTAACACTGGGTTTTGGTTAACTATGTCTCAGTAGCACCCCAACTAGCATGCAGACTTAGACTCCTTTAGTATTTTCCACATAAAACCCTGAGTGGGCATCTACTGTTTTGTGTGCCAATATCCCTCTCCATTTGTAACAACCTTCACCCCCACTGTCTGACTGTGGAAGCTGGCTTCTTCTTGGCTATAGTGATTGGCGTGGGGGTAGATATCTGACCCATGCTGGGCTAAGACCGTGGTTCACTGTGGCCTCGGTGTGGGAGGTGGAGCTGTGGAATGGGGGGCCTGCATCTGCTGGTACCATATTCAGCATACAGAGGCAAGTAGAAATGAGAGGAAGAGACTGGGTGTGTTCTAGTTCCTGGTTCTGGTCCCATTTTTACCCTTTTGGAGATGGGTTTAAGTGAACCCTCCCACCTTTTTTCCCTTCCTTTTTTGAATAAGGTTCCCCACAAAGACGTGTTCAAATTCTAAACCCTGGCCGTGTGGATGTGAACTCATTTGTGAACAGGCTCTTCGAAGATCCTACCAAGAGATCCTATTAAGCCTAAGAGTAGGCTTCAGTCCTACATAATTGGAGTCCTTATAAGCAAAGGAAATTTAGACATGGCAGTACAAACCATAAAAGGAAACAGGAAGAGACATTTGGCCATGTGACAAAGGCAGAGACTGATTGCTGACAATCACGACAATGCTGAAGACTTTGGAGAAGGCATGGTCTACTACTAACACCTTGAATTTGGACTTCTCTTCCTGCCCCCAAACAGTGAGCCAATAATAAGTTCCTGTTGTTTAGGCCAACCAGTTTGTGATATTTTGTTATTGCATGCTATGGTAAACTAAGACACTAAGATAGTTAGGATTAGATTTTGTTCACATGCAATTTAAAGAATCTCCTAAGAGGAAAATTCAGTCACACAGCATTACATTAATTTTCATAGACTTTGTTTTTTTTTATTTTTGATGTTGTGACTGTTACCCTCAGCATTTCCCTTAAAATATCTTCCTCAAATCTTTTTTTTCTACCAAAGGTTCTCCTACCCTGTGTGCTCAGTGCATTTCTTCATACACCACCACCATCAGCTTTGGGTGACCTGGAAGTTCTTCTCTTCCACTCACTCTGGAAATAATTCTCTCTTTACTTTAATGCTGAATACTTTCCCTCTTCCTCAAGAAACCAAAGCCCAGCTAATTTGCCTCTATTGCAGGGGATTTATCAGAGCACCTTCTTAATAAAGGCTACTCTCTCCTTACAAAGGATTTTTTTTTTGTATTGACTGCTAAGAGAATACAATTTCCTCTATATTAGAACATTTGTAATATTTTTAGATCATTCTCTGTATTAACTTAGCTCCCTAGTGTTAACTTTAAGGCCTTATATCAGTACATTTTATTCTAAATAGCTACTTTATACCTATTCCTTTTCTCCTACTCAGTGTTTCCATGCAAGTTAGGTACAGTTTTCATGAGATTCTTCCACTTCCGAAGCTGATTAATAAAACCTAAATATTCCCTTTTTTCATTGAAGAGCTTTTGAAATTGTACCACTTCCACATGTTCTATGATATAGTTGAATGAAATGACTTGTTATTTTACTCAAAATAAATGTGTGTACCATATTTAGCAATCTCTTCCTCACACCCACCTTTCTCCACTTCGCCCAACTGTTCTTGGCAATAACTTTGCTGTTGAAATGGGGGTGTGCCTGAGAGGGAAGGAGATTTGGAAGTAAGAAGGAATAATTCCATTAGATTATTTCTTATATTCCTGTTGAGATGGAGAATTCTGGGAGGAGATGACTAACACAGCACAAGCCTGGGGCAAAATTTTCCCCTGAAAATTTAGTAAGAACACTTGAAGATGTAGGGGTAGTGTTTGAGGAGGCTTCTTTTTGCTTTCAGCAAAGTTATTGATATACCTTTAATTACCCTGACTGTGGTGGGTTAAAAATGGCCAAACATTCTTTGTAGCTCCCTCCATCAAGAGATAGAGTCTATTTCTCCTCACTTTTAATCTGGACTAGGTTTGGAACTTGCTTTGGCCAATAGAGTGTGGTAGAAAATGTATCCTGCTGAGGAAGGTGTTAAGAGGCTTAGCAGCTTTTGTTTATTCCCCTTGGAATGCTCTGCCAACATACTGGAAATCAGAGTCAACCTCCCAGAAGTCTAAGCAGAGCCATGTGGAAGAGAAGGGAGGCCCCCTGCCAACAGTCCTGGATAACCACCGGAGTGGAGTGAGGGCATGCTGGACACCCAACTTTAGCTGAAGTGCCAGTGACTGCAACCACACGAGTGTCTTCATGAGAGAATAGCAGGAGGACTGCTCATCAAACCCAGCCTAAATTGTGGAATCATGAACAAATATGTCTCTCTCTAATTATCAATCTTATCAACTGTATCTATCTATATCTCCTGTAGAAAGTGAAAATATCCTACAATATTGGATTACTATTGAAAGACCATGGTTGCCCCCACAGAATTGGAGTAGAATTAAAAGAACATGGCTTTTCTGGGCTGCATAATAGTTTCAAGCCAGTACAGTAGGCAAATCATCTGAATTTACTGATTTGTACCATTAAGGGGGTTGGACTAAAATAAACTCTAAGATTTCATCACAGCTCTGACAAATCTGTCATTCATTGATTCTATATAAAATAGAGGTTTGTTCAAAAGATGCTAACAGATCTGCTAAGGTTTCTCACAACACCTTAAGGTTAATTAGCTGTTTAATTATTTTCCTTAATTATTTGTTACAATCTTTTTGGATAACAGTTACACAGAAAAGTACTTTTGGAGTAAGTACTGAGAGCTCTACTAGTACATATCTGAGATCAATGGAAATGTGGGCTAGTGGACAAAACTGTTCTGTTTTGTGTTAAGTTGTGTTTATAGTTTTTATAGGGAATTAGTCAAAGTTCTGAGAGATTCTGTGATTTGTGCTTCACTTGAATATTTGACCAAGGCAGAGCTGGGCACAGAAGGCCTAAGTGAAGCACAAATAGAAGAGGCATCACTATACTTTTTTCATTGATTTATCAGAATCTGAATGAGCCAAGATGGCATTTTGGGATGATGTGAAAACAAATAAAGTTTCTAGCATCCTGGGCAAAGCCTTTTCATTTCATTGAAAAGAAACTCCCAACTCCTAAGCCATTGTGTTTGCTGGTTGTTACAACTACCTCTATATCTGACTGACTACTGCAACTCCTTCAAACTTGTCTCCCTTCTTCCCTTGTTCCCCATCACAGTTTATCCTCCAAATAGCAGCCAGGAGTGATCTTTTAAAAAAATAAATCAGGTCATTTTTCTCTCCTGCTTCTTGAAAGCTTCCATCAATTTCCTGTTAGATTTATAATAAAATCTAGACTCCTCATTTTGACCTGCAAGATCTTACAGGAACTGGCCCATACTTTTCACTTTGACTTCAACCTGAGCCAATTTCCTTTTCATTCACTATGCTCCAGCCCCCCCTGGCCCTTTACTGTTTCAAAAACTTGCGGAATTGTCCTCTATCTCAGTACTGGCACCAAGGGACCCTCCACTTGGGAAGCTCTTTTAGAACACTTTAGGATGGTTGATCACCCTAAGAATTTCTCATGTTTTATTTATATTTTGGTTTTCTGTCTCCCCTTGAAGAGGAATATGTTATATGTACTTGCCTGCTCATTGGTTGGTATAGCCCCTGTGTGTACCTCCTAGTAGGAACTCAACAAACATTTTTTGATGAGTAACAGTGGAACCTTAAGAGTAGATGAAGCCAAGTTAGCTTGTCTACGCTCTGTTGAAGGGGATTTAAGCTGAGCTACTGATCCATATTATCTGCATTATATTGACCTTATTATTTGTTCAGTGACTAGTAAAGCTTTACTTCTTTGGGTCTTTTTTGGCTCTTATAAAAGGAATTTATTAAATTGCAAGCTCACAGTTCTAAGGCTATAAAAATGTCCTTGGCTCAAGAAGGCCGATGGGTCCAAAATACCTTTGTCAGCTAGAAAGGCATGTGGTTTGGCATCTGCTGGGGTCTTTGGCTTCTTGTTTCAAATAGCTTCTCCAGGGGCATTTTCTTTCTTCATCTCCAAACATCTGGGTCTCCTGTTGGCTCTGAAGCTTTTTCCAAAATGGTTCCCTCTTAAGGGACTCCTGTAAGCAACCCTACCTTGAATGGGTGGAGACACATTTCCATGAAAAACACCTAATTACAAGGTTCCACACAGAATTGGGTGGGTCACATCTCCATGGAAACCACTTAATCAAAAAGATCCCACTCAGCAATAGTGAAACAGGATTAAAGAACATGGCTTTTATGGAGCACACAACAGTTTCAAAACAGTGCATTTCACCCTCTGGAGCTCAGAAAGACATGTTCTTTCCAAATGCAAAATGCTTTCATTCCATCACAAGACCAAATCCTCAACCATTTCAGTAACAATAGAAATATAATACAGACCAGCTACAAGCATGGACTGTCCCAAGGCAAAATTCTCCTGTGCCTGCAGACCTGTAAAACTTGGAAAAAATTATTTGCTGCTAATATACAAAGGAGGGACAGTCATAGGATAGGATCATATTCCCATTTCCATAAGGAGAAATTGGAAGGAACACAGGAGTCACTGGACCTGAACAGTCTAAAAATTTGTGGGGCAAACTCCATTAGATTTCAAAATCTGAGAGTCATTTATCCTCAGGGCTTTAGAAAACGGCACTCTTTCCAAGGGCCTACTACTCACTACTCTCTCCAAATGCTGGGGTGAGAATTGCTACCTTGAAGGACACTGGGGAGACCACCTTTTTCCACCCTCTCCAAGCATTGGAGCAATACCCAGGCTCTTTGCCATCCCTGGGGCACATGATCAACCCCATCAGAACAATGTGGTGGCAGCAAGGCTCTCCCCAATCCCCAAGGATGTGCTCCAACTTCCCCAAGGCCTGGGTCACCAAAACTCTTCCAGAAGATGGAGGCAGAAGGCCTGTCCTCTGCCTTCAGGGCAAACTCACCCTCTCCAAGTGCAGGGATGGGTTCACTCTCCTGGCCCAAGGTCTGTGGTTAAGCTAAGGTCTGTGGTTCTGCTTTTGAAGATTTTTTTCCCTTCAATTTGTCCCTTTAAGTCCAGATTGGCAGTAGTTGCATTTATACAGATCCTTCAACACTCTTGTTGGTTTTCTATGTACTATACAGGGATCATAACCATCAGACAATAGGACTTTCCACAAATCCTTCCTGGATAACTCCATCTCCAATCCTGGCTTTTCCTGAAATAGGTGACTTGTTCCAGGTTTGGTTAAATCCTCACATGGGGTATCTCTTTCTAGAAGTCCAAGATTTTTCAGACCATCAGTTTCTGGTTTCTTTCTACCCAAGAGTTCAGTTCTCAGCTTCTTTCTTTCCTGTCACATTTCACTGTAAGTTCCAAGGAGAAACCAGGCCACACTTAACACTTTTTTTTTTTTTTTTAACATGGGCAGGCACCAGGAATCGAATACACTTACCAATTTTAATATGGAAATCTCTTCAGCTATGTATGCTAGCTCACAGCTTTTAAAATCTGCCTTCCATTCAATATGAGTAGTCAATTTTGCCAGATTCTATATCATTTTAAAACAAGCATCACCTTCCTTCCAGTTTGCAACAACCTGTGCATTAGCTCTGTCTAAGGCCTTATCTGACATGTCTTTAGAGTCCACATTTCTACCAACAATTTCTTCAAAGCATTCTAGGTCTTCTCTATCAAGCTCCTCACAACTCTTCCAGAATCTTTCCCTTATCTATTTAAAAAGCTGTTCCAACATGTTTGGTATTTGCAATCTGCAACACCCCTCTTCTTGATACCAAAATCTGCTTTAATTTGTCAGTGCTGCTGGAATGCAATATACCAGAAATGGAATGGCTTTTAAAAAGGGAATTTATTAAATTGTAAGTTCACATCTATGGCTATAAAAATGTCCAAACTAAGGCATCCAGGAAAGATATGTAGGCTCAAGAAGGCTAATGGGTCTAGAACACCTCTGTCAGCTGGGAAGGCTTGGTACTGGCATCTATTGGGGTTTTTGGATTCTTGTTTCAAACAGATTCCCTGTGTGGGGGCATTTTCTTTCTTCATCTCCAAATGTCTGGGTCTCCTGTTGACTCTACTTCTTCAAGTCTTAAAAAAGTTGTAGCCTTCAAGATTCTCTGCTAAAAGTGCAAATGACTCTGTGAGTTTATTTAGACAGTCACACTGATTAACATCTTGGTTCTTAGTAACTATCCAGGAAGAAATAGGACCTGGGATGCTTATGTGGCAGAATGTCAGGAATGGGGGAGTAAAAACCATAGCCAATATTTTTTGAGAAAAAGGCCACAGGAAGGAAAAAAATTTCATAATAGGAACAAAAGGATAAAAAGGTGTTGGGAAGAAAATTAGACCAGAATTTTGTCTGGATTGGGAATATTTTTGTTTCCCAATCTATAAAATAGCAGTACTGTTGACAACTAGTAATGTATGTTTCCAAGTATCAGAAAAAAATTTTTTTAAGCAACTCCTTGATAGTTTTTCATAGTTACAAACAAGCTTGGTAAGAAGGGTAAGCTATGCCTTTTCAGTTAAAAACAAAGGTTGAAACAACTATTACATAAGACCACGTATGCTGCTCAGCATGAGCATTTCAGGGAAAGATTTGGTACCTTATAATGTTGCAGTTACTATGGTGACAATGCATTTTTAATGGCACCATTAAATGGAAATATAACTACTTGTAACTAAGGAGTGCTGAATAGTCACAGCTCTGTTGTTTGGAGTTTGCATGTCTTTTCTCCAGAATGTTTTTTAAAGACTGCAAAATAGAAGTGTTATATAACAGAACATTACTTTCGTATATAATATATGTACTTTTTAGAAATAGCAAGCACTTTAGAGAATATGAATTCTCCGCGCTTCTACATACACACATCCTGCACACAATACATGTACACACACATTTTTTATGGATGATTTGGAGACAAAGAGAGATTAACTATCTTTTCACATTGCATTTAGCTAGTGAGAGAATTAGTATATCTCTAGTTTTCTGATCTCTAAAACAGTCTCTCCACAACACACAACTTACTCTATGTTCTTTTCACACATCAACATTTGTAAGAAGTTGCAGTGAGTTTTCTATTATCTTGTGGGGCTGTGAGATGGTTAGGGCATAGGTGAAAAAGTAATGAGTGAGTAACTTACTTGATGGAGTACACAGATGGAATTCAATAAGTCCATAAACTCTCTAAAATTGTTTGCAAACCCTTGTGTATGTGTGCATACTTGTATATGTTCCTTTTTCTGATAATAAACTTCATTGGTTTCTCAAGGAATCTGCGATCTCCCCCCAAATTAATAAGCAAAGGTTCTTTACCAACTTATGATATCAAAATATCATGAACAAAATGGAATTGTAAAAGTTATATTGAGGAAAATATTTATTACACTATGATAGAGGATTAATGGCCTCAATTTACAAAGCACACATATACATCTCAAGAAAAGAAAAGCATCAAAACATAGTTGAAACAAGGGTGAATGAAATTAATGGGAAATATATAGAACAGGAAGTATGAATGAATAACAGAAATGAAAATTATTCATCCTCATTAGTAACCAGTTGTGGTGGTTTGGAGCTATATACCCCAGATAACTTAATCCATTCCTGTGAGTGTGAACCCATATTTAGTAGGACTTTTTGATGCAGTTACTTCAGATGAGGTATGGCCCTCCTTAATCAGGATGGGTCTTAAGCCTAATAAAGGAGCCTTTCATAAGCAGAATGAAATTTAGACAGAGAGAGAAAAAGCCCGAGGAAGCAAAAAGCTGAGAGAAAGCCACAGAGGGGGTAGCCAGAAGCTGAATATCAGTGGAACCTGGAAGAGCAGGCAGAGACCAGGAGACACCACTAAGTGCCTTACCATGAGCTAAGCTAGTAGCCAGCCCTAGAATACCAGTTTTCGGGAAGAAAGCATCGCCTTGATACATTGATTTTGGACTACTTTTGGACATCCCTTTAGTCTCAAAACCTTGAGCAAATAAATTCCTATTGTTTAACACAACTCATTTTGTGGTATTTGCTTGAGCAGCCCAGGAAACTAAAATGCCAGTGAAATGAAAACGAAAACAATAAAAATTTACCACTTTCATCCAACAAATTACCACAGATTAAACAAAACAAAACAAAATTCCAACATGATAGCAATCTATGTGGAAAAGAGGTAGTGGGCTAAGGAGATTCCTGTACTTTTAGGAGGGGTATAAATTGGGGCAAAGGTTTTGAAACCCTTGGATTAAAAGCCTGAAAAATAATAATCAGTAATTCAAATTCCAGAGAAATAGCTCTATTTTAAGGAAATAATTAGAAATACTGACCAAGATTTGTGTATAAAGATATTTCTCCTGGTGCTAATTAAAATTGTAAAAAATAGGAAAGAGTTAAAATGTCCAACATGGAAGACAGGCATGTGGGTTTGAAAGGATGTATGCCCCCCAGAAAAGCCATGTTTTAATCTAAATCCCATTTCATAAAGGCAGACTAATCTCTATTCAATACTGTATGTTTGAAACTGTAATCAGATCGTCTCCCTGGAGATGTGATTTAATCAAGAGTGGTTGTTAAACTGGATTAGATGACGACATGTCTCCACCCATTTGGGTGGGTCTTGATAAGTTTCTGGAGTCCTATAAAGAGGAAACATTTTGGAGAATGGAGGAGATTCAGAGAGAGCAGAGAATGCTGCAGCACCACGAAGCAGAGAGACCAGGAGCCAGCGACCTTTGGAGATGACGAAGGAAAACGCCTCACGGGGAGCTTCATGAAACCGGAAGCCAGGAGAGAAAGCTAGCAGATGATGCCATGTTCGCCAGCTGAGAGAGAAGCTGAGAGAGAAGCCCTGACTGTGTTCGCCATGTGCCTTCTCACTTGAGAGAGAAACCCTGAACTTCATCGGCCCTTTTGAATCAAGGTACCTTTCCCTGGATGGATACCTTTGATTGGACATTTCTATAGACTTGTTTTAATTGAGACATTTTCTTGGCCTTAGAACTGTAAATTAGCAAGTTATTAAATTCCCTTTTTAAAAAGCCATTCCGTTTCTGGTATATTGCATTCCGGCAGCTAGCAAACTAGAACAACAGGTTAAGCAAATCACATTCTTTCTATGAATCCAATAGAGTATTTTGAAAACTAATGACCATAAAAGTCTCATGATAAAATCCTATATCTAAAAACACCCAGAGTACTAAAATGTTTATAGAATGTAATTCCAATCATATAAGTGAATTTAAGAATACTAGAAAGAAATATACTCAAACGTTGATAGTGATTATTTCCTGAGTTATGGAATTATTTTTTTCTTTTTATACTTTTCTGTATGTTCTTAATATTTCTATATTTGTATATTATGAAAATGACACTAAAGTTATATAAAAGTTTTACTGAGCATATTTCTACAATACCTCAGTTGTTCTGACTTGGCAAAATTTGTTGTCCTAAAGAATGATAGCAGCTAGAAAGACACCCCTTTGAGAAAAATCTTACAAAAACTAAATAAAAATGTTTTGTTTAATTTAACAAATACATAGGTAATTTACTATTTGAGGTGACTGCTGATGAAGCGCATATGAACATGACACTGTTCTTACCACTGGAGTTTATGGTCGAGATAGAGGTGATGATAATGCTAAAATAGCCCATGTTAGACATCCTGATAATGCTAACATAGCCCACGTGTACCTAGTAATATGTCAGCACAAAGGCAGGTGTGATGAAATTTCCTGTGGAAGAAGGGATAGGAGTGATATTTGATTTAAGTCTTGGCTGATGAGTGGGAAAGCATGAGGTGAGTAAAAGCAAAAGCACCTTCTCCATAAAGGCAAGGGGTTATGTAACACCATGGGCATGAGAGAGAGCAGAGCTATTCTGAGAGCAAATCCTTTTGACTGGGCTTTAGGGTGCACTAAGGAGCAGAGTGGGAGGTTTGGCTGGATAGGTAGAGAAAGGCAGCTGTTTAAGGACCTTTTGTAAGATGTGGGGATTGTATCTTGTTATCAAAAAGGGGTCATGAAATCACTGAGTCACATACGTAAATGGTCAGATCTGATCAGAAAACAAGTATGTGAAGGAATAATCACTGGCCACAGCAACCAAAATAATGATTTAATAATCATTGATTCAATAATGATTTAGATATTTTTATGGAACACTACTCCATATGGTAGAACTTTAAAAAAAATCTAAAGGTCATTTTCCCACAAAGGTTATTTAATGTTGGGGATGCATTGGTTGGACAAATAATGGTGTTAATGAGGCCAAAATCATAGTCTCCCTGTTAATGTAGTTGGCAGAATGAAGATTCTGTTTGCAGCCCCCAGCTTGGTGAGATAGATTATAACTGCAAACACTGTTCACCAGTGATTTTTCCATGGTGGAAGAGTTTATCTGCATCGGCACCAAGTCTTTAACTTTCAATTGATCACAGTACAATTTCTATATATGTGTTTTATTTTAGTATCTCAGTGAAACCCGTTGATGACCCTTTGATGAAAAGGTTATCCAATGTTCTGGTTATCTTTGTTTGGCTCAAGTGTCATCTCTGAACTTTCTATAACCATGAATTGCAATACGGGGGTATTTACCCATCACACTTCTCAGATGCTAGTATTTTTCAGAAGGATTATTATTTTTTTAGGACTATTACATCATTTCTGAATTGTAGTGTTCTCTTCCTTCCTAGTGGTAGTATAGATGAATAATGGTAATGGTAGCAATAAATAAACAACCTCCATGCCCATATGTTTGTTAACTTTTAAAAATCATCTATTGATTTACTTTATATTTAAGGTTTGTAGATCCAGGCAAGAAAGTTTAATTTTGTTTGCTGGAAATAGTAGGGGTGATTACTTAGAAATAATCTTTTAACATTTTCCACATCTGTCTTTGTTCCATCTGCTGAGTAGTGGGAGAGCATTTGCATACTTATTCTTCCCCTTATTTAAGAGGATAATGTCCATTGGATGAGGGTTAGATTGGGACTCAGAACATGCAGTTTAATTTCAGTTTCACAGTTCATTCACTATGTGAATTTAGGGCAAGGATCACTTACACTCATATATTAGCCCAAGTTGGTTCTATGAGACTTGGCACTTGAACTACCTCTTTGGAAAGATCTTGACATAGGGAAGAATTCAGAGAAGGATTAAAAAAAAATAGGAGTAATTTGTGTAAGATAGAATAACAGAATTCTAGGAAGGTAGCAAGGAAGATGACGAGGCATGAAATTCAGGGACTCCATGAGAGTTAGAGATGTGCAAGGAAATCCAGGGACCAAGAGAATGTGAACTTGGTTTTGTTGAAGGAAACAGTGGGGGTCATCTAAAATAATAATAATAAAGGAAGGATGTATGTCAGGTAGGAAGGGGGTTTAAAATATCTGATAAAGCGGGCTCTGGGGAATGAGAAGACATAAAGAAGTAATGCAGTGAAGTAACTGATGGGAAGTTTGTTCTGTTTTGTCAAAAATAGGCCAGGATGAATCACAAGCTATAGACTAAATTCAGCTTATTTACTTTGCAGTCTGAAAAAACAGCTTAGGGCTATTCACTGAAAAATACCCTTGGAAAATTACATGTAGAGACCACTTTGTTTGATAAACTATCCTTTGCTGGCTCTGAGACTTTCAACATTAAAGTGGAGCTGTGTTTGTTTAGAGATTTTTATGTCTACTTTATATTTCATTAGAAGAAGATTAATGTGGAATTAGCATGGGATTGGAAATCAAAAACTTGAGGCTTCATCTCAACTCTGCCATGAATAGCAAGTGACCTTCGAGCAAGCATCTTCTTTCTTTGAATCTCTTTTTTTCTCAAATATAAAATGATTGATTTTGAAAGTTCCTTCTAGCTCTAATATTCTGTGATTCCAATACCACAATTCAATTTGTGCATCAATGACTGAAGTAAACGGAAATAAATGTAATCACATGGAATGTCATTTGTCTCAACCTTCCATTTTGATTTAGGATGGAGTCTATAGAGATGAATTTATGGTAAATCTGAGTTTACTATACATTTACTCTTTAGAAAATGTTAAAAATCAAGCCACTGTATTATTTTTCCTACACATTTTTCTCCCATAGGTTGAATTGTAAAATGAATATACGTGGATAGGTATGACAAACATTTTAAATCAGTACCCATTATTAATTGCTGTATGTCTTCCTTCTCATGCATAATAGGGTGATGGACATAAATGCCTACTTCATTCTTTTATGCAATCCTTACCCTTCCATAATGTTCTAGTCTTCTGAGTTGCTCTAGTCAGTGATTTTGAATATGTTTCTAGCGGAAGAAAAATATGAGATAATCTGTGTCTTTGTTTCCCTATCCATGCATTTGACTACGTTTTTACCAAAGAGAAAATAATAGCAGGTAAAACACATGTAGCACTTAACTATGTGTCAGACACAGTTCCAAGAGGTTTAGATCCATTAATTGATTCAGTCCTTTTAGCAGCCCTTTGATGCAGGACCACTACAATCTCCATTTTAAAAATAAGGAAAGTTAGAGGTTAAGTAACCTCTTCAAGATTACACAGGTAGTGAGAAGTGGAGCTGGGATCAGAAGCTGGGCAGACTGGCTCCAGAACTCACTTCAACGTCTCTAACAGGGTACACTGGTTTGCTGGCTGCTGGAATGTGATATACCAGAAACAGAATGGCTTTTAAAGGGGGAGTTTATCAAGTTGCAAGTTTACAGTTCTAAGAGTGTGAAAATGTCCACATTAAAGCAAGTCTATAAAAATTTCCAATCTGGGCATCCAGGGAAAGATACCTTGGTTCAAGAAGGCCGATGAAGTTCAGGGTTTCTCTCTCAACTGGAAAGGCACATGGTGAACATGGCGATGTCTGATAACTTTCTCTCCAGGCTTCTTGTTTCATGAAGCTCACCCAGGGTCTTTCCTTCTTCATCTCCAAAGGTCTCTGGCTGCATGGGCTTTCCTGGTTCTCGTGGCTCTCGAGCTCTCTCCAAAATGTTTCCTTTTTAAAGGATTCCACTAAACTAATCAAGACCCATGTGGAATGGGTGAAGTCACATCTCCCTCTAATCAAAGGTTAATACCCACAACTGGGTAAGTCACATCTCTGTGGATATAATCTAATCACGTTTCCAAACTATAGTACTGAATAGGTATGAAAAGAAATGACTACTTCTATAAAATGGAGTCTTATATCTATTTTATAAGATGGATCAGGATTAAAACATGGCTTTTCTAGGGTACATAATCCTTTTAAACTGGCACACAGGGGTTGCAGTAGGTTGAATTGTGTACCCCGAGGAAAGACATGTTCTTAATCTTAATCCATGCTCTTGAGAGTATAAACCCATTGTAAATAATATCTTTGAGTATGTTAAAGTGACTCAGGATGTGGACTCACTTGTGATTAGGATCTTTGAGGGTCCTACTTAAACATGGCCAAGTGATGGGCCTTAACCGTATTCCTGGAGGCCTTATAAAGAGAACCAGAAGGCCACAGAAACCAGAAAGGAGAGGCTACTGCCATGTTGGGCAGTGATACAAGCCAAGGATTGTATCTTGGTAGTGGCCAGCACCGCAGGTAGCGGCCAGCACCAGAGCGCTACAGACTCCAGGAGAAAGCAAGCCTTGCTGACGTCTTTATTTTGGACTACTTCTAGCTTCAAAACCACGAACCAAAAAATTCCTGTTGTTGAAGTCAAAATCAGTTTGTGGGATTTGTGATAGCAACTCTGGCAAAGTAAAACAGTAGTCAATTTGTTTTTGTTTATTTGTAGTGTTAGGCTTGAAATATAAAGCACAGGAAGGGGACTGAGGTAGGCAGTGTTCTAAGGTGGCCCCTGGGATGCATTACCCCCACCCCCACCAATCCTCTCCTCCTGCGTGGGGGCAGGACCTGTGAGTTTGATGGGTCATTACTCCTGTGATTATGTTACCTTATGTAGCAAAAGAAAATTTGCAGATGTTATTAAGGTCCCTAGTCATTTATTTTGGGTTAACCAAAGGGGAAATTTTCCTGGTTTGGTCTGCTGATATCAAACAAGCCCTTAAAAGAGACAGGAAGTAGCTGCAAATTTCTCCTGCTCTCCTGGAAGAAGAAGTAAGCCACAATGAGTTCTATAGCTGGAAAGAAATGAAATTCTGCCACATGAGCATGAAAGAGGACCCTGAGCCTCAGAACAGACTGCAGCTTCACTGTAGCCTTGTGATACCCTGAGGAGAGGACCCTTCTGAGCTGTCCAAACTCCTGACCCCTGGAAACTGGGAGATAATACACGTATTGTTTTAAGCTGCTATGTTTGTTATGCACCAATAGAAAACTAATACAGGGACATATTTATTTTAAATAATGTTCTGAGATAGTATCTATGCATTTGTGGAATGCATGTGAACACAGTTATACCAACATAGCTTTCCTTTCTCTCTTTTCACCTAAACTTGGTAAAAGAGTGGTGTATACTTGTTATCACTAAAAGAATACCTCCCATTTTCTACTCAATCCATGCATGCCCATTGGATTTGTTGTCTAAAAAAATTAAATTCTCCTAATTATTAAATCCAATGAGCATTTTTCAGTCTTTTTATTTTTAAATCATCTTTTCTGCTATGTTTGACACTATTAGCTCCAACATGTTTGAGTTTCCCAAATCACCTCTCAAATCATACTCAGCTACTGAGTATACAGTACAATGTTTGAAACATAGATATTTCATTCAATTTTCAGGAAAACCTTGTTATTATTCCAATATATATATGAACCGAGGCTTGGAGTGATTAACTAGCTTTCCTAAATTCACACATACTGTCTGATTTCTGAGCCCTCATTCCCACCCACTGCATTAGAACACCTCCTTGAGAGAGAAGTCTAAAAGTAAACATAAGAAAAGGAGCATACAAATACAGCTCTCGCTATATTTTCTTCTATGGCCACCATACTCTCTCAGTTAGTGGCACCAAGAGCTGGGGGTTTGTTTATAAAGAGATGATGGCCTGATTACATTTAATCTTGACAGCAATCTGAAAGGAAGGTAGGGTAAGCTAAGGTCCCTACCCTGTAAGATGATAACAGTGAGTCACAATAATTAAGGTTATTTGCCCTGTTCACATACATGGTAGGCTATAGAACTGGGCCTAGAAAGTCAGCTTATATTTGAATTCTTAAATCCAATATTCTTTCCACCACTTCAATTTGCCAGAATATGTATTTCCCTTAGAATTAGGAAATAGTATTTTCTCCTCCTATAGATAACTGCTCATAGCATTTACGTAAGATCCCAAATACATCAGATGAATTATGGTTGAGATATACTTTTAGTCTAAATAAAAAATAATCTGTGTGACAACACACAGATTGCATCTGTTGAGTACATGGTGATATGCAAGGTACTGTGAGTGGTATGGATTGAATTGTGTCCTCCAAAAAAAGATATGTTGATGTCCTAATTTCTAGTACCTCAGAATGTGAAGTTATTTGGAAATAGGTCATTACAGATGGACTTAGGCAATTTATGATGTAGTCATACTGAAGTGGGGTGGGCCCTTAATCCAATATACTCGCGTCTTTATAAGAGGAGAAAATGTGGACACACGAAGACAGACAGACACAGGGGAGAAGGCCGTGTGACACGTGAGGCAGAGAACTCTGGATTACTGGCAAGTCACCCCTAGGAGCCAGGAGAGAGGCATGGAGCAGATTCTTCCCTATGGACTTCAGAGGGAAAATGGCCTTTCCAACACCTTGATTTTAGGCTTCTAGCCTCCAGAATTGTAAGATGAAATATTTTTGTTGCTTTAAGTCATCCAGTTTGTGGTTCTTTGCTATGGCAGCCCTAGGAAACTGGGACAGTGAAGAATACAAATCAGAATTTTTGTTCTTATTTTAATAGTTTTTGTGTCCATCCCTTATTTCCAAGTCAAGGGATTGACTAAAATATTTTAGCAAAGAAATGATTTGGTGGCTCATGAAATCACCAGGAGAATTTTAGAAGCCAACTTGGGTATTTTGCTCTAAAACTCACCCAGCAAAGATGCCTCTTCCCTCCCCACCTACTCTCACCAATTGTGCACTTGCTCTTTCAATATCAGTGACCCAGGAAGGTGGAGGCCCCCAGTACCACCACTGTCCCTGCAGCCCCAGGAACTTGTACTTAGTGCAAGCCCCTCTGTCACCAGAGAGAATTCTTTCCAATCTGTACTTCTTTGCATCATTTGTGCCCAGTTGGAAGCTTTGGTATGGTGTCGCCTGATTGGTGGCAGCTCTCTTGTACTCAAAATATAGTCCAAGCACTGGTAGCATCATAGTCTATTGAGAGTATATTAGAATTGAAGTCAGAATTTCTGGGAGTATGAATCCCAGAACTAAAAAGGGGGTTCAGCTGTTTAGTGGTCAAGAAAATGACAAATATCCATTACAGCTGGTGTTCTTGGAATGTTGTAGCTGGACTTTCCAAGCTGTAGTGATTGGCCAGTGGAATGTAGCCTGCCCTGCTGAGGGGTGTCTCAGGGTTAGCTCTCCTCGTGAACTCTCACATGTCTGTCACTCCTTTCCAGTGACTTATTTCACTGTTGTGCAACCTTTATTCTCCTCCTCGCTTTCCTCTCCTTCCACTCCCTCTCCCTCTTTCTCTCTTCCTACTCCTTCCCATTTCTTCTCCTTCAACAGTTTCTAAAGTTGATTTGAGGTGTCTTCTTCTAAGATTTCAGGGAAAAGGAAAGTTGTTCTTCCTCTATTAAAGACTGCTGTAATCATTGACTTAAGGAGTTAATGAAGCTTTCAGGGGTAGATCTTTTTCAGTTTTTTAGGAAAGCTAAGATATGGCATACCCAGGGCTTGCTCTAAGTGAAGCTTAGAAGCTGAGAAGTGGATTTTTGATGGCTCTGGGCTCTCTTTCAGTCTCCTTTGCCCCTTTGCAGCTTCCCTTCTTATTTCACTTCCACCTTCAGTCACCTCCCCTCACTCTCAATCAAAAGTAGCTCTTAGGAAAGAATGATAGCCTCAATGACTCCATCTGTAGAATAATATACACAATTACCTCTCTGAGAGTATTTACATTTCAATGTTCATTTCCGTAGAGGAATCAAAGGTTTTGTTTTCCCTGAAAACAATTTTTAAAGACATCAGAAAATTGGAGAAGTTATGATATGTATCTGCTCACTTGATGAATAAAAGGGTCTTACTCATAAAATTCTCCCACTGTTTCCTTACTGATTCTAATTTTCTGCCTCCCGCTGTTGTAGTTAGAAAATGTGTCAGAGCTTCTCCCCCTCAATCTATGCCTCACGACAGAGTGAAAGACACCAGAAGTGATGGGTTACAGTAATGCTTTTGCCCTCAGGATCCAATACAGGTTGTGTTGCTTTTTTTTTTTCACTCCTTTTTTAACATACAGACTCCTTTTTCAGGAATCAGAAAGAGCCCTTGTCAGAGTTGCCAACCAGCTGTTTTATTGACCTTCTTGCAGCAACCAGTCTTCCCTGGGGTTTTGACTTCCTGAATTTATTTCATTCAGGATCAAAATCCCAAATAAATCATGTCTTTATAGCACATTTTTAAACCTTTCAGGAAGGAGAAATGTCACCAGTCTACTTTACATGGCCAAGAAGTTAAGAGACTGGTTGTTTATGCTAATTGTACTTTCCTACATTTCTTGGGGGCAAAATGTATTCTCTTCCATAGATGAATGAGGACAAGAAGCTCCATTTTATAAGAGTAATCTTGAATTTGACCCCAAACCCTTGTGGTATAGGATAAACAGCAGGCTACTGTAAAAGATTGAAGTAGAAACTAAGCAGAAATTGGATGGGGAGAGTGAAAAATGGCAATGCATCAGTGTCACAAATGTTATAATACCAGTGTGTGCTTTGCTTTGTGGTTCAAGTTAACTTTCAATAACAACTCTATTGTGAGCACCAAACAATCACATTTATGTGATACAGCTATTAAAAAAGGGTTAAAAATAAGAAAAAAAGATTATGGCAAAAAAAAGACAAGGAAGGAAAAATATATTATAATAAACGTACATCATAGATAAATGGTTAATATATCTAACATGTAGGAGCCATAGAGAAGAAAAATACCAAATAACCTTATGGAAAAAATTGGCACAGGACTTGAACATAGATTTAGCAAGAAAAGAAGTTAAAATGCCCTTCAACGTATAAATAGATGTCCAACCTTAGTTACACAAATCAAAACTATGCTAATACTTAGTTTCTTCTGTATCAAAAATAACTGCCCTCAAAAATAGGCTTTGATACATCATATTCTTTGGGGAGACTGGGTAGAAATAATTACTTATATAGTGATGGTGAAATGCACAATTGTATAACTCTTATGGGGGTGGATTTGGTAATAGCTAGAAAAATTACATATGGAGCTGTTTCTTGACCCACTGTTATGGATTGAATTGTGGCCCCCAAAAAGTTATGTTGGAGACCTAATCCCCAGTACCTGTGAAGGCGACTTTATTCAGAAATAGGGATGTAATTAGTTAAATTAAGATGAAGTCATAGTGGGATAGGGTGGGCCTGAATCCAAGGACTGGTGTCTGTATAAGAAAGTCATATGAAGAGATACAGAGACATAGAGAGACACAGACACGGGGAAGAAGGGCCTGTGACAGTGGAGGTGTACAGTAGAGTGATGCACCTGTGCACCAATGACCAGTAAGCCACCAGAAGCCGGAAGAGGCAAGGAAGGCTACTTTGCCAGAGGTTTCAGAGGGAGCATGACCCTGCTGACACCTTAATTCTAGCCTCCAGAACTGGGAGAGAACACATTTCTCTTGTTTTAAGCTGCTCAGTTTGTGATAATTTGTTACGGCAGTCCTAGGAAATTAATATACCCGGCAATTCTACTTCTGGGTATCTAGTTTGCTAGCTGCCAGAATGCAATATACCAGAAGTGAATGGCTTTTACAAAGGGGAATTTAATAAGTTGCTAGTTTACAGTTCTAAGACCAAGGAAATGTCCCAATTAAAACAAGTCTATAGAAATGTCTAATCTAAGGCATCTAGGGAAAGATACCTTGGTTCAAGAAGGCCGATGAAGTTCAGGGTTTCTCTCTCAAGTGAGAAGGCACATGGTGAACACAGTCAGCGTTCCTCTTTCATCTGGAAAAGCACATGGTGAACACGGTCAGGTTTCCCCTCTCATCTGGAAGGGCACATGG
>PVIY010034728.1:8446-26999 GCA_004026745.1 Myrmecophaga tridactyla
TGTTCTTTGACATTCAATTCAGCTTTATATGGACCTCTAGCTTAAATTTTGTTTAACAGAGGAGAATTTTTCAGTTCTTGTTTTCTTGTTTCTTGCCCTGCTTGTATGGTGCCTCCCCCCCCCCACACACACACTTAGGAGCGTCTACTTAGGTATTATAGACTCTAGCCGGATTTTCCCAGACCAAACTGGCCTCCTATCAGGAGGGAAAGAGTCACCTACGTTGGTTTTCCCCGAGGCTGAGACCCAGCAGGTTGAAAGACTTTCCTGTGAAGTCTCTGGATTCTGTTTTTCTTATCCTGCCCAGTATGTGGTGCTTGCCAGCCTGCAGGTCCAGCCAGCATAAGATCATGCGGTACCTTTAACTTCGGCTGGGGGCATGGTGGAGACAGAGGAGAGGTTCTAGGCTGGTTTTAATGGCTTCAAATTACCAAGCCCTGGGGTCTGAATTCCTTGAGAGAGGGATTCCACCTGAGTTGGGCTTCACCCCTCCCCTGGGGAAGTCACAGGCTCCAGACAAGCCCTCAAAAGAGCTTGTTTCTGCCTGTGCCTGGGGCAGTTGCAGCCTGAGAAGTCCTGCGGCTGTATCCAAAGGCAGTCAAGCCTTTGTAGAAACACAGCCACAAAAACCTCTGTTTCCTTCTTTTTTTTTTTCCTTTTTCCGTGAGCCCTGCCCCTTTGGTGCCAGGGCAAAAATGAGCAACCTCCTCTTTGATGAGGTTCACCTGAGCTGGGGGCCTATTTTTAGTAGTCAGAATTTGTTAATTAATTCCATGATTGGCTTTTGGTTGGGCTCAGCCCCTGCTGCTAGTAAAGTTTCTTTTCCCCTCTGGGAAGCAGCCTGTGGGGGAGGGGCCCCAGCCACTGTGGTTTGGGGAACTCACAGTTCTGTGGGGGCTCGCAGCCGGTCCAACTGGTCCAGATTTGGGTATGCTGTGTGTCCAGTCACTGATGTGGCCCCAGTAGCTGTTCTGTACTGTGTCTGGTTATTTAGTAGTTTTTCTGGAGGACGAACTAAAATGCGCATGTTGTTAAGCCGCCATCTTGGCCCAGAAGTTTTCCATTTTTTTTTTAAAGTCCGTTCTTAGAATTATGGAATGATAAACTATGCTTGTTTTGATTTGTATTTCCCTAGCTTCTCTGATTCAGTTTTCTTTTAAGGAAGATCCCCAGAAGCTGCCACACATTACTTCCATTTATATCCTTTTGGCCTGAACTTAATCACATGACTATATGTAGTGGGTTGAATTAGGTACCGCAGCAGACACATGTCTTTATCAATCCTTGTTCCTGTGCATGTGAACCCATTGTAAATAGGATTTCTTAAAGATATTATTTGTTATTACAGTATGGTCCAAATAAATGAGGATAGGTCTTAATCTGGATTACTTAATCTGGGGAATCCTTGTAATGAGAACTAGGAAGTCACAGAAGAAGAAGGGAAGGACGTCACCATGTGAAGGGAAAGCCAAGGAACCCCAAGGACTGCCTGCAGCCGGTCCCTACAGAATGCCAGCCAGAATGCTACTGTCTTTAGGGAGAAAGCAAGCCATGCCAGTAATTTTGGTTTTCAGCTGCTAGCCTCCAAACATGAGCCAGTAAATTCCTGTTCTTTAAGTCAACCCATTGTGTGGTATTTGTCACCGAACCTCTGGCAAGCTCAGACACCATAACTAGCTACAAGGGTATATTAATTTTTTTTGTTATTAATTCCTTGCTATACTTGGCTTTTTCAGTTAAATGACCAACCACTACCAGTCCTGATCTGTTTGAATAAGAACACCTTTACTCTCCCTATGAGAATGGCTCTAGTGGGCATCATCTTAGTGAGTCTAGAGAAGTGAGAAAGCATCATGCTCCTAAATGCATGAATAGTGTTGATCAGAAGGTTGAAAGGGTCAGCAAAAGAGCATGGCCTGGATGGTACACTGGTGGCTCAGTGGCAGAATTCTTGCCTGCTGCACCAGAGACCTGGGTTCGATTCCCAGAGCCTGCCCATGCCAACAACAACAACAAAAAAGAGCATGGTAGCCCTTTATAAACTCAGAGACTATCAATAGAAAGATATACTCAATTTATTTAAAGGAAAAGATGAGTTCTTTTGGCTACCTGTGTGACATCTAAGACTTAGAGTTGGAGTTCTGCAGTTCTGAAAGTCAGTATTGCCACATTCCACAACTGTTAAAGCAACTGAAAAAGAGATCAGGCTTCAATTAGAGATAGGAACAAAGCTGACTGGGTCAGGACTAAGGTGAATCATAATATGGGGGTAAGGATGATGTTGTCCATATTTTAGAATTTCACCTACCGTATGAGACCAAAGGAAGAGAGGTTTATATTGTCCAAAATCCAAATATTCTGTAGCACATAATCTAACTCAGCATGTCTGGATAGCTCATTTAAACAACCCAAATGCATGGAGCCCAGAATGCATTTATAGCTTAATCTGGTGTTTGTTAGTTTGTTAAGATGCTGAAATGCGATATACCAGAAATGGAATGGCTTTTAAAAAGGGGATTTCATAAGTTACAAGTTTGCAGTTTTAAGGCTGAGAAAATGTCCAAATTAAGGCATAACAAGAGGTTACCTTAACTCAGGAAAGGCTGATGCTGTCCGGAAAACCTTTGTCATCTGGGAAGGCATGTGGCTGGCATCTGCTGGTCCCTTGCTCCTGGGCTCTGTTACTTCAGCCTCAGTTTCCTGTAGGGGTTCCTCAATTGGTCCCCCTGGGCCTGGGTTTCATCTCTTGGCTTCTGTTGGCTTGCTCCAGGCTCTGGTTTGCTTAGCATCTCATGGGAAGGCTGGGTGATATGATGATATCTGCTGGGTGCTGCATTTCTAAATGTCTGGGTCTTGTGTTGGCTCTGTCACTTCTGCTCTGTAAGCATCTGCATCAGCTCTAAGGTTTCTCCAAAACGTTTTCACTTTTAAAGTACTCTAGTAAACTAATCAAGACCCACCTTGAATGGGTGGAGTCACATCTCCATCTAATCAAAAGGCCACATGCACAATCGAGCACGGCACATCTCTGCAGATATAATCTAATCAGAACTTTCCACTGTGCAATATTTTTTTCCTGTTTCTTTAATATTCTCTCTATCCTCTTCACTCTTTCTTCTCTTGGGACTCCCACAATATGTATATTGGTATGTTTGATGTTATTCCATAGGTTTCTCAGGCTCTGTTCACTTTTCTTCATTCCTTTTTCTTTTTTCTCCTCAGACTAAATGATGTCAATTGTCCTGACTTCAGGTTCTCTGATTCTTTACTCTGCCAACTCTAATCTGCTATTGAACTCCTCTAGGGAGTTTTTCATTTTTGTTAATGCAGTCTTCAGCTCTTTTTGGTTCCTTTCATACTTTCTCTCTCTCTATTAATATTAGCTTTGTATTCTTCTATCATTTTCCTGATTTCTTTTATTTCTCTCTCCATACCACCCTGCAGTATTGAATCAAGATTAAAAGAAATGGTTGTCCCTGTAAGATTGGATCAGGATTAAAACATGGCTTTTCTGGAGTACATAATAGTTTCACACCAGCACACCAAGATACATCTCAGAGTACGTTGAGCAGATAATTAAGAAGTATTAACAAAATCCTTTGAAGAATGGGAGAAAATTTATGGAACTTCTAAGCTTTATCACTGGGGAAACCCTTGATATCTCTCAAACATTAGGGACTTCCAAGTCAATGTTCCAAGCTCTTAATCCTTTTTTGTTTTTATAAGGAAACCAGTCTTCATTGATATTACTAATCATAATATTTTGTTTTTCTTTTTTTCCCTAGCATTCTTTCTTTCATTCTTGTTTTAACTGACAAATCTTCACACACATGTAGTCCATGTAGGATGTACAATCAGTGGCTCACAATATCATCACATAGTTGTGTATTCATCACCATGATCATTTTTAGAACATTTATGTCACTCCAGAAAAAGAAATAAAAAGTAAAAAGAAAAAACTCATACATCCCATACCCCTCACCCCAAATCATTGACTACTACTATTTCCATTTACACAATTTATTTTACCCTTTGTCCCCTCTATTATTTATTTGTTTTTATCCATATATTTTTTAACTCATCTGTCCGTAATCTGGATAAAAGGAGCATCAGACACAAGGTTTTCACAATCACATGATCACATTGTAAAAGCTGTATCATTATACAATTGTCTTCAAGAATCAAGGCTACTGGAACACAACTCAACAGTTTCAGGTACTTCCCTCCAGCAACTCCAATACACCATAAAGAAAAAAGGTATATCTATATAATGCATAAGAATAACCTCCAGGATAACCTTTCAACTCTGAAATCTCTCAGCCACTGAAACTTTATTTTGTCTCATTTCTCTCTTCCCCCTTTTGGTCAAGGCTTTCTCAATTCATGATGCCAGGTCCCGGCTCATCTTGGGAGTTCTGTCTCACATTGCCAGGGAGATTTACACCCCTGGGAATCATGGCCCACATAGGGGGAAGGGCAGTGGATTTACCTGCTCAGTTGGCTTAGAGAGAGAGGCCACAACTGAGCAACAAAAGAGTTTCTTTGGGGGTGACTTTTAGGCATAATTATCAGTGAGCTTAGCATCTCCTTTGGAAGAATGAGTTTCATAGGGGCGAGCCCCAAGGTCAGGGGCTCAGCCTATTAATTTGGTTGTCCCCACTGCTTGTGAGAATGTCTGTAATTCTCCAAATGGGTAAGTTGAATATTTCCTCCTTTCTCCCTAGTCCCCCAAGGGAACTTTGCAAGTACTTCTGTATTCACTGCCCAATTTACTCTGGAATATATTGGTACATCACACTAACCTGCATAAACCAAGATCTCATGCCCTATTCTAGATCCTCTGTACTTATGGTATTCAACTGAACTGACCATACAAGTTAAATTAGGTAGTGCACTACCCAAAACATGACTTTTGCACCAAATAAACATCTCTTCCTTTGGTTTCACATAGAAGTTAAAGTTTTAAAATATGGACCATACCATCCTTTACCCTGTATTCTGACCCCAGTCCTATGCAGATGAGATTCAGTCATATCTCTACTTGAAGTCTGATCACTTTTTCAACTTTTTTTTAAAAAATATTTTTATTGTAAACCTATTGTAAACAAACATACAAACATTCTTGACATACAAACATTCTATACATGGTGTACATACAGTGGCTCACAATATCATGATGTAGTTGTGTATTCATCACCGTGATCATTTATTTGAAAATTTGCATTTCTCCAGTAAAAGAAATAAAAAAGAAAAAAGAAAAACTCATACATATACCAAATCCCACTAGTATTTCAATCTACCCAATTTATTTTAACCTTTGTTCCTCCTATTATTCATTTATTTTTATCCATATTTTTACTCATCTCTCCATACCCTAGATAAAAGAAACATCAGACACAAGGTTTTCACAGTCACACAGTCACATTGTATAAACTATATCATTATACAGTCATCTTCAAGAATCGAGGCTACTGGAACACAGCTCTACAGTTTCAGGTACTTCCCTCTAGTCACTCTAATACACTATAAACTAAAGGGGTTATCTGTATAATGAGTAAGAATAACCTCCAGGATAACCTCTTGACTCTGTTTGTAATCAATCTCTCAACCACTGAGACTTTATTTTGCCTCATTTCTCTCTTCTGTCTTTTGGTCAAGAAGGTTTTCTCAATCCCTTGATGCCAAATCCCAGCTCATCCCAGGATGTCTGTTCAATGTTGCCAGGAAGGTTTACACTCCTAGAAGTCATGTCCCATGTACAGAGGGGGAGGGCAGTGAGTTTGCTTGTCGTGTTGTCAAAAAGGGAGAGGCCACATCTGAGCAACAAAAGAGGTTCTCTGGGGGTGACTCTTCAGCCTAATTTTAAGTAGGCTTTAGCCTATCCTTTGCAGGGATAACTTTCATAGGGACTAATCCCAATATCAAGGGCTCAGCCTATTGATTTGGTGGTCCCCACTGCTTGTGAGAATATCAGGAATTCTCCAAATGGGAAGTTGAATTTTTCACCCTTTCATCTCATTCCCCCAAGGGAACTTTGCAAATACTTCTTTATTCACTGTTCAGATCCCTCTGGGATTTATCAGGGCATCACACTAACCTGGACAAACCAACAAAATCTCATACCCTATTCAAGGTTCCATGTACTTATGGTGTTCAGTTAAACTGCATACAAGTTAAATTAGCAAACGCACTAGTCAAAATAAAAATTTTGCACCAAATAAACATTTCTCCCTTTATTCTCACAAAGAAGTTGAAGTTTTAAAATATGGATGACCATCTATTTTCAACACCCTGCAATACTGACATTTCTTTGTTTTTCCTCATGCAAAAACATTTTTTAATTTGTACATTTACTCACCATCATTGTGCACTCTAGGCATTCCTAAATTATACCTGCTCAATCTTTATTGTCTGTCTTTCCTTCTAGTTTCATACATGTCCCCAGCCCTTCTCTCCCTATCATTCTCACATTCAGCTTCATTCAGTGTACTTATATTATTGTGCTACAATTAGGTAGTATTGTGCTATCCATTTCTGAATTTTTACAATCAGTCCCATTGTACAATCTGTACCCCTTCAGCAACAATTACCCAATCTCTACCGTTTTTCTATCTCCTGATAGCCTGTGTTCTTAACTGAAATTCTCCAAGTTCATTCATTAATCTTAGTTCATATCAGTGAGACCATACAGTATATGTCCTTTTGTTTCTGGCTAATTTCAATCAACATAATAGCTTCAGGACCCATCCATGTTGTCACATGCTTCATGACTTTGTTCTATCTTACAGCTGTGTAATATTCCATCATATGTATATACCACAACTTTAGCCACTCATCTCTCTGTTAATGGACATTTGGGCTGATTCCATCTCTTGGCGATTGTAAATAGTGCTGGTATAAACATAGGTGTGCAAATGTCCATTTGTGTCCTTGCCCTCATGTCCTCTGAATAGATATGTAGCAATGGGGTCACTGGATCCTGTGGCAATTCTATACTTAGCTTCCTGAGGAACCATCAAACTGCTTTCCACAGCAGCTGTACCATTTTACATTCCCACCAACAGTGGATAAATGTGCCTCTTTCTCCACATCCACATCCTCTCCAGCACTTATTGCTTTCTGATTTTTTGATAATGGCCATTCTCGTGGGTGTGAGATAATATCTCACTGTGGTTTTGATTTGCATTTCCCTAATAGCCAGGGAACTTGAGCATCTTTTCATGTGCCTTTTAGCCATTTGTATTTTCTCTTCTGAGAAGTGTCTATTCATGTCTTTTGCTCATTTTTTAATTGGGTTGTTTGTCTTTTTGTGGTTGAGTTGAAGAATCTCTTTATGTATTCTGGATACTAAACCCTTATCTGCTATGTAGTTTCCAAATATTGTCTCCCATTGCATAGGCTGCATTTTTTTTTTAACTTTTTAAATTTTATAGTATAGCATATATACAAAGCAAAGAAATAAGCAATAGTTTTCAAAGCACTCTTCAACAAGTGGTTACAGGTTAGATCCCAGAGTTTGTCATGGGCTACCATATGATCCTCTCATATTTTTCTGTCTAGCTGCTCCAGAATATAGGAGGCTAGAGGGCTTTTTTTAATCATCACAATTGACTTTTTTCCTTCTTTTTTTATGAACAATAACATATATATACAAAAAAGCTATAAATTTCCAAGCACAGCACCACAATTAGTTGTAGAACATATTTCAGACTTTGACATGGGTTGCAATTTTAGGTTTTTACTTCTAGCTGCTCTAAAATACTGGAGACTAAAAGAGATACCAGTTTAATGATTCAGCACTCATATTCATTTGTTAAGTCCTATCTTCTATGTATAATTCCACCTCAACTTTGATCTTTCCATACCTTTCATTGGGGTTGTTTGGGCTATGACAATTCTAAATTTTTGCTATTAGTTACATATTTGATTAATAACCCTGTATGTAACCTTTCTGCTGTATCCTTGGCTGCCACTTCTCCTGTTCAGATACCCTCCTGAACCAGCTGTGCTCCCAAACACTGTACCAGCCCAGCCTCCTATGAAGATGTTCTCCTCACAGTACTTATGTTCTGATATTTCATAGTTGATGCCACGTGAATGCCTTTACCTGAATGGTGTATCTCTGCCTTACCATAAGAATATCCTCATAACACATCTTAGTCTCTAACACCTTATCCTGAACACTCCTCTTTAAGCCAGTCCCCTTTTAACCAACTGGGTGTAGCGCAACTCCCCAGGCCAGACTCCCTCCCATTACATGGACTCTAAGGCCTTGTATTAAACAGCAGTCTTATGTGGATGTCCTTTGCTTTTATATATATATTTATATATTATATTTTACAATAATAAATCTTAAGGAAAAGGAAGGATGAGTTCTTTTACTCTGAATTAAGGAGAGGTGTCTTCATTTATTAAATATATGTGTGTGTGTGCCTGTGTGTATGTACGTGTGCGCGCATGTGTATGTTATGTCTGTATTGGGGATTGAGCCATACTCTTCTGCAAAATGGCATGTACAGGTCCCACCCCCAGGTTCTGTGGGTGTAAACCCATTTGTTAATTAGACCTTTGAAGATGTTGTTAGTTAAGGTCTTCCCTTAATCCAGTATGAGTGCCTTAATCTGATATGGCTGAAGTCTTTATAAGCAAAGGAAGTTGGACCCAGAAGGAGAAGCCACAGGGAGCAGTCAGAAGCTGAAAGTCAGTAGAACGCAGTAGAGAAAGGAGAAGATGCTGCCATGTGCATTGCCATGTGATGGAAAAGTCAAGGAACCCCAATGACTGCTGGCCAGCCAAAAGATGACCCCAAGAGGAAGCAAGCTTTCTGGCCATGAGCCCATAAATTCCTGTTAAGCCAACTCATTTTGTGGTACTTGTTTTAACAGGTGAGAAATTAAAGCTATATGTGTGTATGTATAAATGTATGTATGTAAAACAGAGTAGGCCATATATTTAACCTTTTGTTACACTGGGTCTGTGCATACTATAGTTTGATCACCATGACCAGTTCTAGTCCTGGCTCTACTGGTGGGTTGCTATGGGAAAGACAAAGTACCACTTTGGCCTCAAATCCATCACATCAGAGGGTGATCTCCATGACCCTTAGATCTCTTCCTGCCATTTGTGAACCTGCTGCTTTCCTTAGTTCCCTCGGAAGTGCCAGTGTCCTTAAAGTGCAGACTGAAAGATTAGATTTGCAAGTGTGTGTGTGTGTGTGCATTTTGCCATTGGATTAAGGTGGAATGTAACAGAACAAGCACATGGAGATTGTAGTGAAGTGCAAATGAAGAAGCTAGATGATAGTAGAGAGTTAGTTAAGTACAGTGACAAGTTTTGGATTTTACATTTTAAAATCAGCCATAGTGAACCCCCAGAAATCCTTTTCTTCCTTGGTATGTTACTAAACCATTACATCAGTATAAAAGGCAGAGATAAGAATCTTAGAATAACCTCCAATTTCATGGATAACTGAAGTCTAGAGAACTTATACATGGCCACACCACTAATGAGCAGTAGTTGAAAGTAGTTCTTTTTTTGTATCCTTGTGTTTTGCATGTCTGTTTTACACTGAGGGGGTGGTGGTAAACATGCCTTTATTTTATATTTCCACTTAGATTCCCATCAAATCGTAAGACTTCGATTCAGTCTATTCAGAAAATATTTATTCCCTATATGTTCTGTATCAGTCACCATACTAGCTGCTGGAAATACAAATAATAAAAGTTCAGTAAGGAGCTCTAAATGGCCATTTTTATGTGCTGGATGCTATGCTAAATACTTTAAATGCCATGATATTTAGTAACATTGATACAAAGATGAATAATATAGAGCCATCGTCTTCAGGCTCCTGTTTAGTAAACTGTGTTATCAAAGAAGTAATGAGGCAATTAGGGTAATTGCAGATATAGTAGAGGAAGTGCAGAAAATCACTCTTGCAGGGTTGGTGTATGGAATGGTAGTTCAGGGGCACTTTCAAAGAGAAGGTCATAGCTCATTTGGGACTTGAAGGTCTTGGCTACGTGGACAAAGTGGAAGAAGTGCATCGCAGATGGAGAGAACAGCACATACAAAGAACAGGAGTCATGAAATGGCTTATATTTTGGGGGAAGCAAGTCATTAATGTGGCTGGAACATATGGTTGGAGTAAGGAAAAAATAGTTGCTAAAACTGATGGGCAGGGCCCAAATAATGAGATGAGTCAAATAAGGGATTGTCCTACAAGTAATTGGCAACCCTTACAAGGTTTGTATTCATCAGTTTAGGATAGATTATGCTGCCATTATAAATATCCCCCAGACTATTATGGTTTACAAAGAAAGTATATTTCTTACTGTCGTTACTCTCTGCTGCATGTCTTCATCCTGGGACCCAGGCTCATGAAGCACCTTCAACCTGGGAAATTGATGGTCTTTTGGCAAAGGCACAAGAACCATGGCTTACTATGCAGTGACTCTGAAAAGCTCCTGTGCAGAAGTAATGCATTTCACTTCCACGTTTTAATTGGCCAAAGCAATTTGAGCAAGAGGACAGGAATATATAATTTTCCCTCAGGGATGGGGAGCCAGTATTTCAAAGTATAATGCAGTCTACTAAGGGTTTTAAGTACATGAATGAAATGATTTGAAAAATCATTTTTGTGTGTGTGGAAAATAGGTAGAAATATTTTTTGTGATGTTTCTAGGAAATCAAGGGAAGATTTGGAATCTCGTCCTCCACTTCCTCTAGCTACTTTGTAATGAGTTTGTCTTAAAATATCCCCTCATTCTTCTCCTTTCTCATTTCTAGGCTGACTGTGACCAGTATAGATTACCAGGATGTCCCAGGGACTTCAGCCCTGTGTGTGGAAGTGACATGGCCACTTACCCCAATGAATGCATCCTGTGCCTGAAAATCAGGTAACAGTTTTGCAGCTATAGACTAGCCAAGTTTTCTTTTATTCTTTTCTTGCATTGTGATTTCTTAGCAAGTAGTGACTTTTTGGGGGTATGAGAATCATGTGTGGTATAAATGGTTCTCAGTTTTCAGCCTCATATTTAAAAAGACCCAGAATCCTTCAAGGCATTTTCTAGATCAAAGTTAGAAAATGAGGTGTGTGATTAATCAACTATAGGCCAGATGATCAACTTATGTTACTGTCTACAGGTGGATAATTTACCCAAATTAAGAGTTTATTTAATACTTAGGCGCTATGGAATATAAAATTTTCTTTTAAATTCAGAGGGTATATGCAGGTTCTCTGTCCACTCTGTACTACTAGTGGAGAAGTATGATTTAATAACTGCTTGAGAGAATGCAAAGTAATCATTTATTATACTTGATGTGACTCACCTGACCAATGACAGGTGACTGCTTTCCCAAGTGTGCTGGTTTGTATTGCAGGAGCCCATTCTCTGACTGCGGTCTTCAGAGAATGACCTAGGATTTCTCAGAGTGATTCATTAGTGCCCTAGGGTTAGGGGAAAAAATGGCAGTGTTGAGATTTCCACCTGCCTTAGTCTCCTGGCTGATAAGACAAATACAATACAATGAGTTGACTTAACAACAGGAATTTATTGACTCCCAGTTTCTGAGGTGAGAAGGCTTACTTCCTCCTGGGTTGGTACCATTTTGGTTGGCCAGCAATCCTTGGTATTTCTTGGCCTTTCCGTCGCATGGCGATGTCCTTTCTTTCTGTTCCAGCTTCTATTACTCCTTCTCCCCACGGCTTTTTCTACACAAAGCCTCCAGTAATAGGATCAAGGCTTAACTTCATTTGGTTGACCACACCTTAACTAAAAATAGCATCTTCAAAAGGTGCCATTTACAACAGGTTCACATCCACAGAAATGGTTTAAGATTAAGAATTTATTTTTCTGGTGTACATAATTCATTCATACTACCACACTTAATGTTTTCATAGATAGCTTAAAAACAAAAAAATGTTTAAATTAGCATAGCTCTGGAAGGACTCTAATGTCTGATGATATAGATTCTTTTTAACATTTATTTCTTACTTTTTTAATTGTGAAAAAGAACATATATGCAAAAAACCAATTAATTTCTGAGTACATTTTAACAAGTTGTTATACAACAGATTTTAAAGTTTGGTATGGGTTGCAGTTCCACAATTTTTCGTTTTTTCTTCTAGCTGCTCCAAGACACTGGAGACTAAAAGAAATATCCTATCTTTTGTATTATATTCCTCTCTTTTTTTCTTTTTTCTTTTGTGGAAAATAACATATATACAAAAAAACAATAAATTTCAAAGTATATTCAACAGTTAGTTGTATAATAGATTTCAGAGTTTGGAATGAGTTACAATTCTACAATTTTAGGTTTTTACTTTTAGCTGCTCTAGGGTACTGGAGACTAAAAGAAATATGAATATACTGCTGTAGCATTCATACTCATTTGTTAAACCCAAACTTCTTTGTATAACTCCACCATCAACTTTGATCTTTCTCTCACTCTTTAGGGGTATTTGGGCTATGGCCATTCTAACTTTTTCACGTTGGAAGGGGCTGTCGATAATATGGGATAGGGAGATGGAACTAGTTGATGTTCTGGAGAGGCTGGCTTCTCTGTACTTCAGACTTATCTGGTCTAGGGAACCTTCTGGAGGTTGTAGGTTTCTGGAAAGTCACCGTAGTGCATCGAACCTTTGCAGAATCTTATATAATGCTGTAGGTATTGACAGGAATGGTTTTGGTTGGGGTTTGGCGAGTTATTATTAGTAGCAATGTCTAACTGAAGTCTGTGTTAGAGTGACCTCTAGAGTATGGTATGGATTTTTAATGCAATTTTTTTGAGATATATTTACATAACCTATATGATCATCCAAAGTACACAATTGATGGCTTACAGTTTGATCATATAGTTGTGCATTCATCATCACAGTCAATTTTAGAACATTTTCATTACCCCCAAAAAAAGAAAAATAAAAAAGAACACCCAAAGCATCCCATACCTCTTACCGCCCCCCTCCATTATTTGTTTATTTTTTGTCTTTATTTTCTTATTCATCTGCCCATACACTGGATAAAGGGAGTGTCAGTCACAAGATTTTCACAGCTACATGGTCATATTGTACAATCCATAGTTACATACTCATCACCAAGAATCAAAGCTGACATGGATTCTTTAAATATAAATAGTGGGATGGTTTCAGAAGATAACTAATAATGATATATTTTGTTCAATTTGCAGAGAAGAAGGCCATGATATTAAAATAGTCCGAAGTGAACCTTGCTAATGGAACATTTTCAGAAACGAATATGGAGAAACCACCGTAAAATGAGCATACTAGATGAATTTCAGCTTTCACATTTTCTCTTTTCCTGTTTCTTTGCATGAGGTTTGTTAACCAACATTTTCTGAGAGGAGCTGTGGAAGAGAGCTATGTATATTAACTGCTAAATCAAAATAAACTCCTTGCTCTTTAGCTTTTGCCCCTTTCGGTAAACTAATTGCCCAGATAACTTGTGTATTGCTTTATTTAGTTAGAATGGTATCAGCATTGTATTCATTTACTATTGTTTTGAGTTGAAAATGGCATTTTCACTCAGCAGCCTCAGGGTGGCTATTTCCCTCTCAGGCAAAGGTAAATTTCACTAGTGTTTCGGTTTGCTAATGCTGCCAGAATGCAGCGTACCAGAAGTGGATAGACTTTTACCAAGGGGATTTATTAGGTTACAAATTTGCAGTTCTAATGCCACGAAATGTCCAAATTAAGACACCAAGAGGATACCTTCACTCAAGAAATGCTGATTGTGTCTGGGGTTTCTCTGTCACATGGGAAGGCACATGATGACATCTGCTGGTCCTTCTCTCCTGGGTTGGTTTCAGAAGACTCTCAGCTTCTGGCGTCTTCTGGGGGCGTTTTCCTTCTCCATCTCCAAATGTCAAATGCCACTCAGTTTTCATGTCTCTGCTGTCTGTCAGCTGGCTCTCCAAGCATCTGTGCCTTCTCCAAAATGTCTCCCTTATAAAGGACTCCCATAAGCAGACTAAGAGCCACCTGGAATGGGTGGTGTTCTAGTTTGCTAGCTGCTGGAATGCAACACACCAGAGATGGATTGGTTTTTAATAAAAGGGGATTTATTTAGTTAAAACTATAGTTCTTCAGAGGAAAGGCAGCTAACTTTCAACTGAGGTTCTTTCTTACACGGGAAGGCACAGGGCAATCTCTGCTGGCCTTTTTTCCAGGCCTCTGGGTTCCAACAACTTTCTCCAGGGTGATTTCTTTCTGCATCTCCAAAGGCCTGGGCTGAACTGTGAGTGCTGAGATGAGGTATGCTGAGCTGCTTGGGCTGTGCTATGTTGAACTCTCTCATTTAAGCACTAGCCAATTAAATCAAACATCATTCATTGCAGCAGGCACACCTCCTAGCTGACTGCAGATGTAATGAGCAACAGATGAGGTTCATGTTCCATTGGCTCATGTTCATAGCAACAGAACTAGGCACCTTCACCTGGCCAAGTTGACACCTGAACCTAACAACCACAGGTGGTATCACATCTCCAAGGAAACAACCTAATCAAAAAGGTCCCACCTGTAACAGATCTACACCCACAAGATTGGATTAGAAGAGGTTAGCTTTTCTGAGGTATGTATCAGCTTCAAACTAGCACAACTAAGAAGAGTCATTGTTGAGAGGGCAAGATTTATTATCCTAATTTCCCCTTTCTGTGATTCTCAAATAATTTATATGTAACTGGTAGAGTGTTCTGTACATAGCACATTAATATGAGGTACTTGGAGTTGACTTTAACCCAAGCTGGTAGAGTCCAGAAATCTTTTGTTTTTACCAGATAAAACAGCTTTATTTTACAAAATTTGATCTGAAACTAAAATTTTCTGTAGTGCATAATCTAATTCAACCTATCTGTATAGCTCATTTGAACAACTGAAATGCAGAGAGCACAGAATGAGAAGTCCTTCAATCTTGTATAGATTATTATAGTGCCTGGAAACATCCTAGAGTTTATTAATCACATAATCAAAAAGTTTTGGCAAAGTCCTCTGAGGGATGGGAGAAAGACTATGGGATTATTAAACCTTACCATCAGGGAATCCCCTGATACTGTGCCATACCTTTGGGACACCCAAATCAATAGGCCATACCCTCGATCATGAGGCTTACTCTTGTGAAGCTTATGTAGGTAGCATAGATGCTTAGACTACCTATAGGCATGCCTAAGAGTTACTTCTGGAGGACCTCTGTTGTTGTTCAGATGTGGTCTCAGTCTTTCTCTAAGGCCAATTCTGCAAGTGAAATTATTGCCCTCCCCCCTATGTGTGACATGACATCCAGGGGTGAATTTCTCCCTGGCGACGTGTGAGATGACTCCCAGGGATGAATCCAGACCTGGCACCATGGGATCAACAATTACTTCTGACCAAAAGGGGGAAAAGAAGTAATTAATGAAGTATCAGTTCCAGAGAGTATTCAAATAGAGTGGAGAGGCTACTCTGGAGGTTGCTCTTATGCAAGCTTCAGGTAGACCTTGCTACCTATCATAACATGCCAACCCCCAACCAGGACCATCCCAGCCAATCCTAAAGAACAACTAGGGCAATTTATAAGATTCCACCTGGGTTCCAGGCACTAGAGTAACTTGCCAGAAACCTACAACCTCCAGATGGGTCCCTGGTCCAAATAAGTCCTGAAACCTAGCCCAACCTCTCCTGAACATCAGATAGTTCTATCTCCCTACCCCATATTAGTGACAGACACTTCCAATAGCAAAAATTTAGAATTGCAATAACACAAACAACCCTAATGAGAAGTATGGAAAAATCAAAAGTGATGGTAGAATTATACATAGAACATAGGACTTAACAAATGAATGTGAATGCTGAATTATTAGATTGATATCTCTTTTAGTCTCCAGTATTTTAGAGCAGCTGGAAGTAAAAACCTAAAATTGTTAAATTGTAACCCATGTCAAAGTCTGAAATATGTTCTGCAGCTAATTGTGGTGCTGTGCTTTGAAATTTATAGCTTTTTTTGTTTATATGTTATAGTTCACAAAAATAAGAAGGAAATAATTCAGTTGTGATGATAAAAAAATATTTAAGCCATCTAGCCTCCTATATTCTGGAGCAGCTAGAAGGAAAAATGTGAGAGGATTTTATGGTAGCTTATGACAAACTCTGGGATCTGTCCTTGTAACCACCTGTTGAAGAGTGCTTTGAAAACTATTGCTTATTTCTTTGCTTTGTATATATGTTATACAATAAAAAAAGTTAAAAAAAAATAAACAAACAAAAACATTCTTGACATACAAATATTCTATACATGGTGTACAACCAAGGGCTCACAATATCATTGCATAGTTGTGTATTCATCATCATGATCATTTTTTGAACATTTGCATCTCTGTAGCAAAAGAAATAAAGAAGAAAAAAGAAAAAGGTCATACATGCTATACCCCTTATCCGTCCCTCTCATTGACCATTAGTATTTCAATCTACTTAATTTATTTTAACCTTAGTTTCCTCTATTATTTGTTTATTTTTTATCCATATTTTTTTCTCACCTCTCCATACTGTAGATAAAAGGAGCATCAGATACAAGGTTTTCACAATCACACAGTCACATTGTAAAAGCTATGTCATTAGCAATCATCTTCAAGAACATCAGGCCCTTGATTTTTAAGGCTTGCCGTTATGAATTTTATTTCTGTAGAAGCTAAGACTACCTATAATGAGGAATAAGAGTTCCAGGAAACCTCTTTTATTGCCCAGATGTGGCTTTTCTCTCTCTCTCTGCCCAACTCTGCAAGGAAAATCATTACACTCCTCCCTATGTGGGACATGACTCCCAGGGATGAGCCTAGCACTGGCACTTTGGGATCAACAGTGCCTTCCTGACCAAAATGGGAGAAGAAAGGTAACAAAACAAGATATCAGTGGTAAGAGCATTCAAGTAGAGTTGACAGGCTATTCTGCAGACTACTGGTATGCAAGCTTCAGCTAGACATTGCTAATTGCCATGATCTGCCAAACCCCAACCAACATCATTACTGTTAACTCTCAAGAACACCTAGGGCTTGTGTTCAGACTCTAAAAGTTCCATGCACTAAATTTATTTTCCTGAAACCTATAACCTCCAGAGGGTTCCCAGGCCAGATGAATCCTGAAACCCAGAGGGACCAACCTCTCCAAGACTGTCAACTGATTACACCCCGTATCCATTGTTGTTGACATTCCTTATCAACATGAAAAATTTAGAATGGCGTAGCCAAAAGATCTCTATAGATTGGAAGAAGGATCAAAAGAGAAGGAGGAGTTAGAACAGAGAAAATAGGATTTAGCAAATGAGTATGACTGCTGAATCACTATATTGATATTCCTTTTAGCCTTCAATGTTTTGGAGCAGCTAGAAGGAAAAATCTGAAATAGCAAAATGATAAACCATAACAAACTCTGAAATCTGCTCTGTAACTACTTGTTAAAACAAACTTTGAAATGTATTGTCTTTTGTTTCTTTTCTTTGTATATATGTTATATTTTACAATAAAAAAGCATTTTCAAAAACATCATCAACTAAACTCACTTATACACACCTGTTGAAAATAAACATTATTTGAATACCAAAAAAAAAATCTCGGCTAGCTTTTGACTCAGCCTATAAAATGTGGCAGAAAAATCATTGTGTCAGTTCTAGGCCTCTGGGGGCATAAATTGATTGCCAAACTCTTAACTCTTACAAGGAAGATAAAGCTCATTCTACCCACCCATCTCTGCATTGATAGGATTTATTTTCATAAATCTGGCACCATTTAATGTTAGTTACCATGGCCCCAAATTCTTCTAAACTTAAAAAATGTTAGTGACATTTCTGCAAAGAGAGAGGCCTAATGTTTCTTGTTGAAAAGTGGTGCTAAATGTTGGTGATGATGCTGTCACAATGTCACTGGCAGTTTCTGCTTTTGAACTTTTGGGAACCCTGAGCCACTATATAAGAAGTCAGGCTGACCTAGTAGAGAGAGCACATAGAGGGAAAGGTCATATGGAAAGAGTCCCAGCTTTTTTTTTTTTTTTAATTTTTTATTAATTAAAAAAAATTACAAGAAACACAAATATTCCCAACACATACACTCAGCAATTCACAATATCATCACATAGTTGCATATTCATCATCATGATCATTTCCCAGAACATTAGCATCAATTCAGAAAAAGAAATAAAAAGACAACAGAAAAATATAACAAACAGAAAAAAAAATTTTACAGGCCATACCCCTTAGTGATCCCTTTCATTGATCACTAGCATTTCAAACTAAATCTATTTTAACATTTGTTCCCCCTATTATTTATTTTTATTCCATATGTTCCTCTCATCTGTTGATGAGGTAGATAAAAGGAGCGTCAGACACAAGGTTTTCACAATCACACAGTCACATTGTGAAAGCTATATCATTATACAATCATCATCAAGAAACATGGCTACTGGAACACAGCTCTACATTTTCAGGCAGTTCCCTCCAGCCTCTCCATTACATCTTGGATAACAAGGTGATATCTACTTAATGCATAAGAATAACCTCCAGGATAACCTCTCGACTCT
>PVIY010034729.1:0-26895 GCA_004026745.1 Myrmecophaga tridactyla
GGAAACAGCCAAAATGTCCATCAACAGACGAGTGGCTAAACAAACTGTGGTATATACATACGATGGAATATTATGCAGCTTTAAGACAGAATAAACTCATGAAGTATGTAACAACATGGATGAACCTCAAGAACATTATGCTGAGTGAGACCAGCCAAAAACTAAAGGACAAATACTGTATGGTCTCACTGATATGAACGGGCTTCTTTCACTTAGCATTCATTATGTTTTAGAGGTTTATCCATGTTGTAGCATGTATCAGAACTCTATTCCTTTTTTGGCTGAATAGTATTTCATTGTAAGTATATACCACAATTTGTTTATCCATTCATGCACCAGTGGTCACTTGGGTTGTTTCCACCTTTTGGCTATTGTAAATAATTCTGCTTTGAACACAGGCATATAAGTATCTATTTGAGACTCTGTTCAATTCTTTTGAGTATAGACCAAGTAGTGGAAATGCTGGGTCATATTGTAATTCCATGTTTAACCGGCTAGAGAACCACCACACTAATGTCCACAGTGGCTGTACCATTTTACATTCCTTCCAGCAATGCAGGAGTATTCCAATACCTCTCCATCCTGCCTGGCCAACACTTGTTATTTTCTGTTTTCTTTTTGTTGATAATAGCCACCTTAGTGGATGTGAAGTAGTATCACATGTGGTTTTGATTTGCATTTCCTTCATGGTTAATGATGCTAAACATCTTTTCATGGACTTATTGGCCCTTTGTATATCTTCATTGGAGAGATGTCTATTCAAGTCCTTTGCTCATTTTTAAAACTGGGTTGTTTGGTTATTTTGGCATTGAATTGTATGAATTTCTGTTCTTAGTCATCTTTTTAATCTCTATTTTTGGGGTAGGTTTAATAAGGTACAAAATGTATTAGTCCAGTACTTCCTGCATATAATATGATAAGTAAATATCTGTTTATGGGAAAAGGCTGCTCTGATAGGTTCAGGATAGATTTCCTTCCTTCCTTCTGCAAGTCAGGGAAGACCTGCAGGAGTTAAGATGAATGAACAGTTCGGGGCAGGAAGGCTACAGCTTGAGAGACAGTTAAGGCATGAGAAAAGGAAGGTCACAGTAGATGGGAAAAGCTGAAGTCCTCACACTATAAACTTCCTATGTATACTCTTCTCCTCCATACATCCTCTACTGTGTGACTTAAAAATTAGTATATTGTCATATTAATTTTACGTAGACAAACATTAGTGATAGTAAAAGATATTATGTGGAAAAGAAGCAACGCAGAGGGGGTAATAAAGAGCAGCAGTGGAAAAGACCGTGTCAATTACCTACAGGCCCAGCTTACTCTAAGTTAAGGCAGAGAAAAGTAAGAGCAAAATCAAATGATGATGGAAGATGGAGAAGAAAGACAGAAAGTGGACACTTGGATTTTACAAGGAAGAAAACCGCAAGTGACAGAGAAGTAACACTCAGAGGTACAATCACAAGACATTTTCCTGAGGTATAGAGGGAGAAAACTTTGATGTACTATTGGCCAATAGCAGATCAAGAGGGCGGAAAATAATAATCATGATCATTTATTCTGACAAACTATAGGCCAGGTACATTCTGAAGTTACTTTACATAGAGTGTCTCATTTGTTTCTTACAATAGCACAGGAAAGATAGATATTGGTGTCCCATTTTACTGAGGTATAAAGGAGGTCAGAGCTATTAGATAAGTTTACAAATCATAACAAAACTCAGATTTGAAGCCTGGATGAGCTTACCTTCCAAACATTTGCACTCGTTGTCCAAGATGGACATGTCCAAGTACATGCAATTACTAAAGTATCAGTCATCCACCGAATACTGTGGCAGAAAGAGACTACATCTCTGAAAATATTCATGAAACATTTATAAAAATAGGATTACATGCTAATAGCAACCAGTTTCCCAAAACTGAAATTACCAGGCCACATTCTCTGATTCAGATACAAAGAAGCTAAGACTTAACAGTAAACATTTAAAAAAAGATAGCTAAACAACTTTGAAACTGAAAAACTGCTGATCAATTGAAGTACGCAAATTTGAAATAAAAAATTCTAAAGAAAATAATGAGGATACTATATATCTCAAATATGTAGATAACAATCAAACTGCCCTCAGAGAAACTGCAAAGCATTAAAAATAGTTTCATTATTTTAAAAGACTGAAAAAAAGAAAACATTGAAAGAGCAAGCAATCATAAAATTAATAGAAATAAGGATGTACCTAGGATTAGGACAGAAATTAATTGGAAAATACTGAAATAGAAATGGTAAAAATTGTTTTGAAAAGCAAGGAGTGAATTCTTTTGGAAAAAAACTATAGATATATAAACTTTATATATATAACACTTACAAGTTACTGGCAAATCTAATCCTCAAAGTTTCAAATAAAATTACAGTTGATAAAAGGGAGGTTAGCAACAAATACAGAAAAGATAAAAATTGTGAAATGTCCCGAATAACTGATAGCTAATACATTTCGAAAGTTTTCATGAAACTTGTTACTTTATTGAAAAAGAGAATTTATCAGTACTGGTTTAGGAAAAGGTAAAAGATCAGTGGAATAAGACTTAAGAAGAATTTGAAAACAGTAATTAAAAAGTACATGAAAATCTTCTCAAATTAGGTAAGATTTCATCTGAGATTTTTCATGCTATTAGAAACAGGTACTCCACATTATATAAACTATTCCAGGCCAAAGAAAAAGAGGGAAAGTTAATTTAACTCTGATATAAAAATACACAAAAGGAAACAAGAGACAAATTTCACCTATGGATACATGCACAAATTCTAAATCCTAAACTGGAAAATCTAATTTAATTACATATGAAAAAGGATAGCCTACCATGGCCAAGTGCAGGTCAATCCAGGACTCAAGAAGAATTTAATATTAGAAAAGTTAATTAATATGATTAATCTAATCCGCAGACAGTTAAAAAAAAAAAGTGGCAATCCCAATGGACCTTGCAAAGGAGCTGGGTAATGTAATATTCTCTTAAGACTTTTTTTAAACTAGGAAAAGAATAACACTTCCTTGGCAAATTAAAACCAATCTACCTCAAGCCAGCAGCATACACCCTAAAACATGAGAGGACTCCCCATTAAAGCCAGAACTATCCCAAAGATGCTTGCTCCTATCATTTGTGCTCAGCATTGTTCTAGAGGTTCTTGGCAATCTTATGACTTGAAGTAGAAGTGAGAAGTAAGACAGAAGAAGTGGAGAAGACAAGATGATCATAACTCAGACCATGTGAGATTGCCTTAAAAGACATAACAAAACATAGAGGACTCTGCTATAATTCTGGAGAATTAAGTAACAGTAGTTAGGTACCAAACATTTTAAAAAACCAATGGTTTTCTTGTGAGTACCAATACCCACTTAGAAAATTGAACAGAAAAGAAGATCCAAGGACCTTCTGAGAATGTGGCAGCTGTAGCTGCGGACTCCTTCCCACCCCACTCCCCAGCTTCTTCTCAAGTGCCCTCTGCAGAAGGAACCAGCCTGGCAGGCAGGTTTCCAGGGAGGAGGGAGAGGGGGTCTGCCCTGACCACAGGCAAAAGAGGGTTCTACCTCACCCCCGAGGCCCCTCAGGCAGGACTCTGAGGGGGACTTCCTAGTTTCCGGAATAAGGCTGCCTACAGATACGGAGGTTGGAGGGGGGGGGTTGGCTGTCTCCCTGCTCCCAGGTGGGAAGTCTCGCAAAGAAAGCAACACCAATTCCTTGCCCAGCCACAAGATGGAAACTGAGGGCATCTCTCTAGCTGTAGTCCATGGCTCCATGCCTTAGACAGAGGAGGCTACCAAACCACAGGGCAGTCAAAGAAATGAGCAACTCATTGCAGGGATGCAGGAACGAGGGGCAAGATGAGGGAGCTGTTCCTTTGGAGCACTTGATCCCACTGAGCCACAACTAAGGGAGGAATTTAGGAGTAAGAAAGGCTATGGGCTTGGGTGCACGGGTGGTTCAGTGGTAGAATGCCCGCCTTCCACGCGGGAGAACTGAGTTCAATTCCAGGACCATGCAGCTAAAAAAAAAAAAAAAAGACTATGGGCTCTCAAAGACTGGAACCAGAGTACACAAAAAACTCTCTGGAACTAAAAAGCATGTCCGTCAAATATGAAAATGACGTAGACACACCAAAATAGCGGATGAGGACTGTTGAGAACTGAAGTTGCCTCTGAAGAGATAGAAAGCAAGAGCTAAAAGCTGGTGGTCCTGGAGGCACTGTCGCTGTGGGTTAACATGTGAAGGACTGAACTTCCAAAGAAAGAGAAAAAGAACATTTAGAGGGAAAATTATGTTTATGATAACTAATTTTTACTGAGCCTTTTCTATCTGCCAGAAATTGTGCTTAGAATTCTATGAATTAATTCATCCTCACCACATATCTCTGAAGAAGGTCCCATTATCATCATCTTCTGCCCTAAATCAGGAAGGGTAAGCCAGGAGAGGTTACACCTCAGGCACTGGGCCAGGCTGGGGGCTAAAGCAGGCAGTCTGCTTCCAGGGACCATACTTTTAACCACAATGATTAATGATTAGCCAACAATGAGTCAACGATAATAAAGAAAATGATTCACCACCACCCCCCAGCAAAGAACAACAACAAAATCTCTAATTTATAATCGCAAAAAAGGGGTAAAATAGCCAAGGAGAAACTTTAAAATGATACATATATAGGACCTTTATGAAGAAAACTATATAACTTTAGTGAGATGTTAAAAAAAAACACTTTTAAAGAAGGAAAAAAACACCATGCTTCTGAATGGAAAGATTCATTGTAAAGATGTTGATTCTTCCCAAGTTAATTCATTCTTAAGGTCATTTGGAAGGAGCAAGCAAGAAAAGCTTTAAAAATAATTAAGAACAGTAATGCTATACCTAATAATAAGATGCATTACATTGCAATAATGAAAAAGGATGTAAGAATAGTTAGGAGTACAAATAACATAGGACAGTTCAGAAATAAGACCTAATAAATACAGTTACTAAATAGAAATAATTGAGTAGAAAGAAGAAAGCTTACCTGACAAATGGCACTGGGAAGTAACGTTCAGAATTTAGAAAGAAAAATCAATTTTTCTCCTCACTTCATATTTTACTGTAAAACATTAGTGATATAAATCAAAGGAATAAAGAGGCAAAATGAAATTTTTTCTAAACTTAACATCAATAGAAGAAAAATAGAAAAGTAAAGATTTCTAGAATTGATAAGAGACTCCTGCAGGTTAAAAACCTCAGGGAGAAAATTAAATATTTAGCAATAAACTAGGGGCAATGTATGCAATGACTATGGCAAAAGAATAATAGTGTCCAAATACAAAGGAATTCATTAAGAAACATAAATTACAAAAGGATGTGAACAGATAATTCACAAAGGAAAAATACGAATGTTAAACAGGTGGGAAATGTTCAACTTTAATGGTATGAAAATAAATGCAAATTAAAGCAAAGGGAGCTAGCATTTTCCACATCCCCAGTGTGCAAAGGTTTTATTTTTAAGTGAGAAGACAGTGTGTGCAGTGAGACAAACCTCGCTCATGCTGATCAGAAGGGGCATTGGCTCAACCTTCCTAGGTACTCACTTATAAATGCTGCTTACATAAAAAGTTTCACTTTTTTTTTAATTGTTGTTTTTTCCTTTGGTTCAGTAAT
Source organism: Myrmecophaga tridactyla (assembly GCA_004026745.1). Lineage (NCBI taxonomy): Eukaryota > Metazoa > Chordata > Mammalia > Pilosa > Myrmecophagidae > Myrmecophaga > Myrmecophaga tridactyla. The sequence continues at coordinate 5,658 of PVIY010034729.1, forward strand.
TCTTTTTCTAGAATCCGTCCTAAGGAATTAATCATAAATTTGGCTAAATATCTCTGCACCATGTTGTTTATTATAGCATTACTAACAATAATGAAAAATGTTTAGGATAAAGATATAAATAAGAAATGAAGGATCAACCTACCATCCAGAGGAAATGTTTAAGCATTTCCTTCCATATTCATCTAAGAAAGTAAATAGAATAACTGAAATAATGTTTTTGTCCTTACTTGACATTTTGTTGTGAACATTTCCTATGTTATTAAAAATCTTAAAAACGTAATTGGCTATATAATATTAAACCTTACAGAGAGCCAGAGTTTTCTCAATTGGTCCTGTTTGTGGGTGGCCTGGATTGTTTCCTTACAACCTATAATACTTACATAATGAAACAGTAAATTATTTCTCTTTTTAATGCCTTGAAGTGTCCATGTGAAATAGCTGTAGAGGAGTACTGGTGCTGCCAAGCCAAGAAAGCAGCTGAAACATCATGACTTCCTCTATGGGATATGTACTACAGTTTTTCTAGTTATACAGGAGTGTGCCAGTTTGAATCTGTGGTGTACCCTGGGAAAGCCATGCCCTTTAATCCTCATTCGATATTACTGGATGGGAGCTTTTGATTACCCAAGGAAATGTGGCCCACCCAACTGTGGGTGGTAACTTTTGATTAGATGACTTCCATAGATGTGTGTCTCCACCCATTCAAGGTGGGGTTGCTTAATGGGGCCCTTTAAGAGAGAAACATTCTGGAAAGAGCCATGAGAGCCTACACAGCCAGAGACCTTTGGAGATGAAGAAGGAAAATACCTCTAGAGGGGCTTCATGAAACAAGAAGCCTGGAGAGAAAGCTAGCAGACATCGCCATGTTTGCCATGTGTCTTTTCAGTTGAAAGAGACACCCTGAACATCATCGGTCTTCTTGAACTGGGGTATCTTTCCCTGGATGCCTTAGATTGGACATTCCTATAGCCTTGCTTTAATTTGGACATTTTCACAGCCTTAGAACTGTAAATTTGCAACTTAATAAATTCCCCTTTTTAAAAGCTGTTCCATTTCTGGTATATTGCATTCCGGCAGCTTGCAAATTAGAACAAGGAGTAAGATGCCACTTGGTGTCTTATAATAATGTTATACAACCACCACCAAGATAATTTCATGCAAAATTAGAATTGTAATGAAAATTGCTCCTCTAGAGTCCCACTGCTATATCACATAGAAAAAAATATATCCCAGCACATTATACATCTATCTATAATGCATGTGGTCACTTCCAAAGGAGATTCTGGATGATAATACATTATACCTTCAGAAATTCTTAAGTTACTTGAGTACAAAGTAGGTGTAAATACAGTGTGTTGTCTGTTGGGGGTTAAAGGGGGCTGAAACAGCTCAGAATCTGTTCTAGTTTGCTAGCTGCCAGAATGCAATATACCAGAAAGAAAACAGCTTTTAAAAAGGGAAGTTTAATCAGATGTTAGTTTACAGTTCCAAGGCCGAGAAAATGTCCCAATTAAAACAAATCTATGGAAATGTCTAATCTAAGGCATCCAGGGAAAGATACTTTGGTTCATGAAGGCCGATGAAGTTCAGAGTTTCTCTCGCAAGTGAGAAGGTGCATGGCGAACACAGTCAGAGTTTCTCTCTCATCTGGAAAGGCACATGGCGAACACGGTCAGGGTTCCTCTCTCATCTGGAGGGGCACATGGTGAACACAGCATCATCTGCTAGCTTCTTCTCCTGACTTCCTGTTTCATGAAGCTTCCCAGGAGACATTTTCCTTCTTCATTTCCAAAGGTCGCTGCCAGATGGACTCTGCTTCTCATGGCTATGTCATTCTGTTCTGCTCTCTGTATCTCTTTCATTCTTCAAAATGTTTCCTCTTTTATAGGACTCCAGAAACTTATGAAGACCCACCCAAATGGTGGAGACATATCATCACCTAATCCAGCTCAACAACCACTCTTGATTAAATCACATCTCCAGGGAGATGATCTGATTACAGTTTCAAACATACAGTATTGAATAGGGATTATTCTGCCTTTATGAAATGGGATTTAGTTTAAAACATGGCTTTTCTAGGGGACATACAGCCTTTAAACCAGCACAGACTCTTTAGAGCACATCCGCGACATCTCTGTAATTATGGTACACACATTCAGGGCAAAGGGCCAACAGTTCAGGACTTTAGAAGAAGGTGACTTTTGGATCGAAGAGTTCACTAAATAATTAAACTCAATTCCCCATGAAAAACATACCTGTGTTCCATATGGATTGCAGGCATGGAGCATACTGAGACGCTATGCAGAGGGGCAGTGAGGTGCAAAAGAAGCTATAACATTCTGCGTTTAAAAAAGAAACTAAAAATAAACAACTCCTGGAACTGTCTGGCTTTAAAACCTGGCTGTCAACAAGGAGAAGTGTAATCATTTTGACATGTTTCCATTTCGTTGAAGATTCAAGGTTTTAAATTTGGACTTACACTTAAATGTTATATTTCCTGGCTTGTGAAGGTCCAATACCATTTATATTTTTAAACTAAAACTTTAGAAGTGGATTAAATGCTTCAAACAGTTCAAAAGGATATAATATTGCAAATTTGTTTCTTTTAAATGGTCTCTTAAAAATAACTTTATTGAGGAAAATGAACAAGCCACTCTTAAGAATGCCATCCAATCTATGGTCTTCAGAGTCTTTTTCTGCTTAGCTTTATCCAAGATTAAGGTTGAGATTGATTGTCAGCCATGGACCAAAATGTTCATAGTGTACTAACAGTGAAAGAATCATGACAGCCAATATCTCTTTTTGGTGAGTCCTTGTGACATACATTCAAGATTTCATAGACTCCAATTCCCCATAGCTCAGAAATTCATTTATAATAGAATATTGAATTAACCACTTAGGCTAAAGAAAACCTCTGTGAAAAGTAAAAAATAACAGGTGTATTTGGGGAAAAGACCAGAATCTGAAGTACCACCAAACCAGCAATGAGTTTGCTATTTTTTTCCACTGCTGATATGAATACAGCATGAAATCTGGAAGTGGGCATTGGCGTGAACTGCGAGAGCTCTAGGAGAAATCATCTGGCTCTGGCTTAACAGATGGGAAAGGGGTCTGATAATGCTCAAAGAATGGGGGAAATAATGTCTTTAAACTTTCTCAATTTCCTCCTGCTCAACCCATGGTAACCCACAGATGCCTAAAGCTCTGAGGGAAGAAAACATTCCTGTCTGTTCAGAGAAGCTATTGCCCTGAAGGAAGTGCAAATCCCTGATGCCTTTTTTCCCTTCTGTTCTCTAGCAGCTTGGATATAGAAGCTAGCACAGCCATGGAGTGTGTTCAGCAAAGTGAGATAAATAAACCCCATCTTTTTACCTATAGGAATGAAAAGGAGAGCATCAAGGAATGGGAAAGTACCAGCAAAATGTCAGAGAGGGAAACACTTGGAAAAGCTACACCATGAAATTCTTTATAAAATCCTGGGCTCACCTTCAAGCTGTATACATGAGTAGGACTCTAAATAGCCTATCATAGACTGTGAGAACTGGAAAACAGGAAAGACTACTGCTGAGATCCCAGAACAGCCACTGGCTACTGTATAAGAAATAGATCCAACTATGAATGCAGAGGCTCTGGAGACTGAACAGACATTGGAATCCAAGAAAGGCTGGTCAGAACTTGCAGCCTAAACTCAAATAAGTTGATTGCCTGCTTGAACAAAAATATTAACATTCTCCATAAGATCTGAAGAAGGCCCAGAGTCTCATATTATTCAAAATGTCTGAAATATGATCCAAAATTACTCACATATAAAGAATCAGGAAAATTTCAACCAGCATGAGAAAAGACAATTAACATGTGCCAATGATCAATGTGTTGGAATTATATGAAAAATCATTAACAAACTATTACAAAAATGTTGCAATAAGTGAGGTCAAATGCTCTTGAAAGGAAAGGAAAGACAGAAAATCTCACAAAGAAACATTCAACATAAATAAGAACCTAATGGAAATTGTAGAACTGAAAGAAAAAAAATAGCCAAAAATTTAAAAACTCTATAGATGAACTCATCTATAAAATGGAAATTTCAGAGGAAAGAGCCAGTGAACTTCAAGACAGAGCAACAGAAATTATCAGTTTTTCTCCTCTTCTTCTGTGACTAACATTCATATCACTGGAGTCAGAAAAGGAGAGGAGAAAGACTGAAGAAAAAAATCTTTAAAGCAATAATGGTTGAAAATTTCCCACATTTGTTAAAAGAAATAAATCTACAGTTTCAAGAAGCTCAGTGAACTCCAAACAGGATTAACTTAAAGAAATACATTTCCAGACACATCATAATCAAATCACTGAAGAGTAAAAACTAAGAAAAAAAAAATCCATGACACAATGAGAGAAAAACAGCAATTTACCTATAAGGAAGCAATGGCTTGAATGACTGCAGATTTCTCATTAGAAAACATGGAGGCTGGTAAGAAATGGAATGACAATTTTTAAAGTGCCAAAAGAAAAGAATCACCAATGCAGACTTCTCTATAAAGTTAAAATATCCTTTAGGAATGAAAGCAAAATAAAGACATTTTCACATGAAGAAACACTAAGAGACACATTGCCAGCAGAACTATTCTAAAATAATTTTCAAAGTTCTTCAGAAAGAAAAATGATACCAGAAGGGAACTTAGAACATCAGGAATGAAGGAATGGGTAAATATGATAGACTATTCTTACCACTTTTGTTCTTTAAAATATATTTGATACAAGCCATCTGACCAGAAGGGGAAAAGAACTGTAACAAATAAGGTATCAGTGGCTGAGAGTTCAAATAGAGTTGAGAGGCCACACTGGAGGTCACTCTTATGCATGCTTCAATTAGACATTGCTTCCTATCATAACTCACCAAACCCCAACCAAAACCATTCCTGCCAATCCTAAAGAATATCTAGGACATTATATAAGATTCTACAAAGGTTCCATGCACTAGGGTAACTTTCCAAAACCTACAACCTCCAGATGGGTCCCTGGACCAGAAAAGCCATGAAATGCCGAGGGCCAGTCTTTCCAGAACATCAAGTAGTTTCATTCACCTATGGCATATTATCAACAGGCCCTTCCAACATGAAAAAGTTGGAATGGGCATAGCCCAAATACCCCTAAAGAATGGGAGAAAGATCAAAGGTGATGGTGGAGTTATACAGAGACGGTAGGGTTTAACAAATGAGTATGAATGGTGAATCATTATGCTGGTATTTATTTTAGCCTCCCGTACCTTAGAGCAGCTAGAAATAAAAGCCTAAAAGTGTGGAATTGTAACCCATACCAAACTTTGAAATCTGTTCTACAACTAATTGTTGTGATATACTTTGAAATTGATTGCTTATATATATATATATGTTATTTAAAGAGAAGGAGGAGTATAACAGAGAAGATAGGATTTAATAAATGAGTATGACTGCTGAATCATTATATTGATATTTCTGTTGGTCTCCAGTGTCTTAGAGCAGCTAGAAGAAAAAATGAAAAATCATGAAACTGTAACCCATGCCAAACTTTAAAATCTGTTCTATCACTACTTGTTAAAATGTACTTGGAAATGTATTGCTTTTTTGCATTTTTGTTATATTTCACAATAAAAAAACATTAAAATTAAAATATATGTATATATATATATTTGATATTTGAAAACCAAAATTATAATATTCCCTGATGTGTTTTCAGTGTAGTGAAATGTAATATGTAAACCATTAATTAAAAAGGTAGAGAATATAAAGGAAAAGATACAAATATTAGCATGAGGAAGAAAAGAAGGGCTCTTGCTACATTCCAGGCAGATATTAAAAGGTTAATAAGGGAAAACTGGTACAAATCAATACACCTGAATTCAACAACATAGATGAAATGGACTGAGTATTTGACTAATGTAAATCCCATCAAAGATGAAAGAAAAAAGCTGTACAGTTCTATTTTAAAAAACAAATTCATACTTAAATATCTTCTGGAAAAGAAATCTTAGGGTCCAGCTGAATTCTGACAAATCCTACCAAGCATTTGCAAAATGCTGTCAATTCTACACAATCTCTCCCAGAAAATATATGCTGAAGAAAGACTTTCCAATTCACTTTATGAGGCTAGAATTACCCAGATACTAAAACTAGACAAAGACATAACAGGAAAACTAGAAACCAATAAGTGTCCTGAAAGTAGACTAAAAACTATTCAACAAAACTTCAGTAAATCTAATCCAGGAATACGTAAATAGAACAATACAGTACAGGCAAGTTTATCCCAGGAATATAAAGCTAGTTCAAGATTTTAAAATCATAAAGGTAATCCACCATAACAGCCGTCTGAGAAAGAAAAAACATTTGATTACATCCATTGATGCAGAAAAAGCATTTTACAAAATTCAACATTTATTCCTGATTAAAAAAAAAACTCTTAGCAAAGTAGGAATAGATGACTTCTTTGACCTGATAAAGAAGATCTACATAACATCTAAATCTAACACATTTAATGATGAAAGACTGAAAATTTTTCCCCAAGGCAAAGATGTCCACTCTACCAGTTCTACAAAACTTCAAACTAGCAATCCTGGCCAATGCTATGAGGTAAGAAAAAGAAATAAAAGGTATCCATATTGGATGCCATATGGATAAAAGAAGAAGTAAAACTCTCCTTATTCTCTGATGATATGATTGTATACATGGAAAATCCCAAGAAAGTTGCAAAAATAATCTCTTAGAACTAATAATTGACTTTGGCAGTGTTACAGGATATTGAGTCAATTTATAAAAAAAAAATCAATTGTCTTTTTATCTTCTAGCAAAGAACAATTATGAGCCTACATTTTAAAAATAATATCCCATTTAAGATAGTTCCAAGAAAATGAAATTACCTATACTCAGGTATGAATCAAACAAAACATGCCCAGAATCTATATGCTGAAAACCAAAAGAGGCTGATTAAAGAAATCAAGTAATACTACATAAATAGAAAGATCTACCATGTTTGTGGAATGGAATACTCAACAGAATAAAAATAACAATTCTTCCAACTTGACCTATAGATTTAGTCCAATTCCAGTTAAATACCCAGGCAGATTTTTTTGTAGATATGACAAGTTTTCTCTAAAATTTTTATGGAAATGCACAAGAATTGGTATAGCCAAAACAAATTTGAAAGGGAAGCTTAAATACTCACAATACCCGACTTTAAGACTTACTAAATAGCTAAATAATGAAAACAGTGTGGCATTGGTGAAGGATAGAGACATTGACCAATGCAATGAATAGATCCAGAAATACCTGACAAAAATACGGCCAATTATTTTTTATTTTACCTTTATTTATTCCTCCTTGAATGCTCTCCATTTCTTTGTATATATCTCAGTTTCTAATCTATATCATTTCCTTCTTTCTTAAAAGCTTCAAACATTTCTCGGAAAGGAGATCTACTGGCAATAAATTCTCTCAATTTTTGTTTATCAGAGAAAGTATTTCTACTTAACTTTTGAAAGATAACTGTACTGGTTACAGAATTCCATATATATTTTTTACTTTCAACATGCTAAATATTTCATGCCACTCTCTTCTTGCTTGCATGGATTCTTAAGAGTAATCCATTATAATGCTTAACTTTGTTCCTCTATAAAGTAAAGTGTTTTTCCCCTTGTGGCTTCTCTCAATATTTTCTCTTCGTATTTGACTTTCTGCAATTTTAATATGCTGTTTCTAAGTGTATTTTTTTTTTTTGGTTTTATTACCCTTGTTTTCTGAGCTTCTTGGATCTGTGATTTAGTGTCTGTCAAAATTTTGAAAAATTCTCAGCCATTACTACTTCAAATATTTCTTCTGTTCTTTTCTATCTTCTCCTCTTGGTATTCTCAGCATGCATATGTCACATATTTTGTAATTGTCCCACAGTTCTTGGATAGTCTGTTCTGTCATTTTCTTTTTTTTTCTTTGCATTTCAGTTTTGGAAGTTTCTACTGAAAAATCTTTAACCTCACTGATTCTTTCCTTGACCATGCCCAGCCTACTGAGGAGAAAATCAAAGGTGTTATTCATTTCTGTTACAGTTCTTTTGATTTCTAGCATTTCCTTTTGACTCTTTCTTACAGTTATCATCTCTCTGCTTGCATCATCCACCTGTTTTTTGCAAGTTATTCACTTTTCCCATTAAAGCCCTTAGAATATTTTTCATAATTGCTATGCCAGTCTGATCATATCAACATCTCTGCTGTACCTGAATCTGGTTCTGATGCCTGATTTATCTCTTAAAATGTGAGGGTATTTTTTGCTTTTTAGTATGCCTTGTAATTGTTTATTGAAAGTTGAACATGACGTACCCAATAAAAAGGAACTGAGGCAAATAGGTCCTTAGTATGAGGTTTTTTTGTTTATCTGGCTGAGTTAGGCTGTGTTTACTATTTGCTGCAGCAGTAAGTATCATAGGCTAAAATTTATTTTGGTGTCTTTGCCTTAGGTGAAATCTTAAGTGAAATCTGAGTTTTCAGTTCCTTCTTTGATGTGGTGTGAAGGGAAGGGGAAGCATTCTATAATCCTAAATTTTGATCTCAGTCTTTTCATGAGCCTGTGTTCCTGGGTTGTGATCTTTAGAAGTATATCTCAGTTTTCTCCCAATCTTCTTCACCTTAGATGAGACAGGAAAGCTAGAACAAGCTTGAGTTGGATATTTGCCTTCATCCACATTGATTAGGCTCTTAACCACCAAGTCAGGTTCAGGTGAAATAGTTTATGGTGAAGGCAAGTCTTCATTAAGGAGGACAGAATGTTCTGGGTTTATTTCAAAGTGGTTACTTTACCCCCTCCCCATGCTGGAAGTATGAGGGGATATTCCTCCAGTCTTTATAGTGAGAACCAAGTGGTTCTCCTAGAGGTTAAACTCATGAAAGCATACATTTAGGATCCCCTAAGACTGGACCTTCCAGAGTTTTAACTCTCAATCTAGTTCATCCTGAGTCTCTAAGCAATTCATCAGTCTGCTCCTGGACTTCTGCTCAAGGTTAGTTGTGTGAATCTCTGGATCTGCCTGTCTTTGGGTTTTGGTACAGTGACTTGCCCTGTGACCTCAATTATCTGATGGATCTAAGAAAAGTTGTTATATTTTAGATTGTTCAGTGTTTGTTTTTTCTTCTTCTTAGAAAAACCTTTACATATTGGAGCAGAACTGGAAGTGCAATTGATATTTTTACAAAGATGCAAAGGTAATCCAATGGAGAACTGAATTTATCTTTTCAACAAATAGTGCTGGACAATTGAACATCAATGTGCTAAAAAATGAACTTCAATCTAAACAGCACAGCTTATGCAAAAATTAACTTAAAATGAATATTAGATTCACATAAAATGATAAATCTTTTAGAAAAAAATAGAAGAAAAATCTTTGTGACCTGGGGATAGGGAAAAATTATTTTATATTACACTATGAAAATGATCTATAAAGGAAAATACTGATAAATTGAATTTTATCAAAATTAAAACTTCTGCTCTCTGAAAGTCACCATTTAGAGAATGAAAACAAAAGCTACAGACTGGGAGAAAATACTTGCAAATTATACATCTAATAAAAAAATCTTTATACAGAATTCATAAATAACTCTCAAAACTTAATCCAATTTTTAAAAATGGAGAACAGATTGAACAGATTCTTCACTAAAGAAGATACAAGAAGGCAAATAAGCATATGAAAACATCATCAACATCATTAGCCATTAGGGAAATGCAAAGTAAAACTACAGTGACATTCTACTACACACTTATTATAATGGCTGAAAAGGAAAAAAAAATACTGACAATACAGAGTTCTAAGAAGGCTGCAAAACAACCAGAACTCTCATAAATTGTTAATGGGAATGCAAAATGGTATATTCACTCTGGAAAACAGTTGGCAGTTTCTTAAAATGTTAAGTATATGCTTACCATATGACCAGCAATCCTGTTCCTTAGGTTTACCCTAGAAAAATACAGCTTAGGTTCACATAAAAATCTGTATTTGAGTGTTTATGGCAGCTCTACTTATAATTGCTCCAAACTAGAAATACCCAGTTGTCCTTCACCAGGTGAGTAAATAAACAATCTATGGCACATCCAAAATGTAATTGCTACTCTGCAAATTAAAGGAACAGACTATTAATATATGCAACAACTTACATGAATCTCAAAGGCATTATGCTAAGTGAAAGAAGCCAGTCTTCCGAGGATACAAATGATATGATTTCTATTATATGTTGTTCTTGAAAAGATGAAAGTACAGTGATCATTGGTTTCTAGGGGTTAGGAGTTTGTGATTACAAAAAGATAGATGAAGGATTTTTTTTGGGGGGGTGATCAAACTTTTCTGTATTTATTATGTTGTGGTTACATGAATCTACACATGTGTTACAATCCATAGACTTGGACATGCAAAATATGCCACTTTTCCTTTATGCTAATTTAAAAAATAAAGTAAAGGAGATATATTAAGGCTATAACTTTCAACCTAGACTAAGTGACAGTTTTCAACATCTGCAAAATCATGTAATCATGTCTAGAGACTCAGAATATGGTCTCTGTGCCTAACTGCCAAAAAAGACAATCTTCATTATCACCCAAACTAGGGTTTCTACAATTCATAATCTCAGGAGGCCCTATCTCACACAATACGGTGTTTATGGCACAAATTAGTATGCAACATGGCAGTCCTGCTCAAATGACAGAATCTTCAATCTGTGATAGTGCCTCAAAATTCTGCTTCAAATGCTTGTTTAATAAATTGCATGTGTAAATCGCCTAATCTATACTTTTACTTTCTTTTACATTAACATTTGGCCGATACACCAACAAGTCATTCATTTCTATATGCCACCCTCTTATTTCTTGGTGACATAATCTTGATTTTTGTTCAGTTAAAGCCTCCATAGACTCGGGGGTGAATAGTGATTGGTTTAAGGTCCATCCTGGACCTTAATGAAATTTTCCTTGCCAGTGATTAGATTATGTATAGGCATGCAATGCAATATAAGGCTAAGAAAGTTGAAGGCTCTTGGGATAGCTTTCCTTTTCTCTTAAAAAGGGGCATATCTTGCTTTGAATATTGTCCTGTGAAGATGTGATTTGTGGCAGCCATCTGTCATCCATGAGGGGAAGCCAACAGAATTGAAAATATCGTGACCTCAAGTCCTGACCTCCTGAGTAGCTGAATTGGTCAGCCTGGGAACTCATCCTACCTCCAGACTTATCATGAGAGTTAATACAGTCATATCATTTCAGGTACTTCAGCTAAAATTTCTGAACTTGGATAGTATACCTGAATACATACTTAAACCATACTTTATATATCTTTCATAGATGACTTAGACACATGCATTCTTAAAATAGCAAATAAGAAGAAAATTGTTTTTCTATAGGAGGATTTGATGAACTCGTTATCAATTCCCAGGAGCTGCTTCAAGGTACAATTGAACCTTTTGGGGAGAAAACGACTCAAAATCAATTAAGGCAATACAAAACTAATCATTTTTGGCAGGCACTCTTTGTCAGCCAGATGGACAATTCTAAACAATTCTATTAAATTGGGTAATTCATCCAGTTATATGGGGAAGAGTTTTGCAATCAACTCATCCTGACAGACTATGAGGATGCAATCCCATTGAATATTATATATTCTGCAGTAACTATAGTATTTTATTGTAGGAATGGGCACTTGTTAAATTCTGACATCAAATCTTTTAAGTCAAGGTCATGTCTTTCATGCTTCATGGTGTGGAACACCTAGACTTCCACTGAACATTTGTTCAGGCCTTTAGGATGACCCCAAACTCATCTTTGAAAAGAAGAAAAGTATGGGCCTGCTTTTATGTGGTTCAGGAGTCATTTCTCTGCAGAAATGTGGCTTACATTTGGGCACAAATGTAAAGACATAAGGTTATTAAATCTAAATGAGCTGTGTTACCAATACGCAAGCCACCTTTTTATCAACAATGCAGCATTTTCTCAAATCTTCGCCAGCAATCTCTACTCTTAGCTACTGGTTCTATGGCCTAGTCCTCGCAAAGGTTGCTATCTCTCACTATGGTCCAATTCATCTGTGGACTCCTGGAAAGGTTAGTAGTAATGGAATTCATACTCTGCATCCAACTTTGCCTTCATAGGAGTGGTTTTCATCCACTGGCCCTTGTTCTAGTCCTGGGGCCACCCACAACCAGTCTAATTCTTCTTCAGCATGACAGCTCTTCAAATATCAAGTTGCAACCTCAAATATTTGAAGGCAACTACTGCGTCTTCATAGAATCTTCTCTCTAAAAGAAGCATTCCCAATTACATCTAGGATTCATGAGAGAACATTACCTAGGGTTCTCTTATGGTCTTAGATCCTCTCCTCCAAATGTGCTCCATTGGATCTCAAGGCCAAGAAGCTGAAACCAAACCCAACACTCCCCTGTAGTCTAAACAATAAGGAGCAGGAGAGCATTGCATTCTCTGGTTGTGATATAAAACCTCTAATAGTGTGGCTGAAAAGTCAAATTCACTTTATTGACAGACCTATCATGCTGTAACAACGTCAAATCATCATACTGTCTCTACATCAAACTTAGTTCCAGTCATTTGCACCTGTGCTGAAAAGCCGACCCTCTCGTCATGCTTTTCTCTTTCTCTTCCTGTATAACTGGTTGTTTGGATGCGAGTGCAGGACCTTACAGTTGTTTCTTTTCAGTCTCATCTTGTTAGATTCAGACTAATTGCTACAGCTGGCCAAGATCTGTTAGGATTCTAATTCCATGATGTGCTGGCTTTAGCAGATGACTACTAAAACTCTTGAACAAAATAAAGGTGAGAACAAAGCTCTGTGGCATGTGGCTGGGAGCCTTCCTTTGGACACAGTTATTCACCTGTTATAAATCCACCAAAGTATAGTAGCAACCAGCCCATACTTTCCCAACTGGGTCCACAAACATACTGGAATTAGCCTTGTCAAATACTTTGGTGGAATCCAGATACACTATGGATTCCATTTTCCTCACATGATTTTTTTTTTCATAAAAGCAAAGGTTTCCAACCCCAAATATTAGGGACACCCAAGTCATTAGGCCAAGCCCTTGATCTTGAGGCTTCATCTTTTGAAGTTTATGTATATACTGGTGAAGTTTAGCCTACATATAGGTATGCCTAAGAGTTACTTCCAGAAGACCTCTTTTGTTGTTCAGATGTAGCCTCTCTCTCTAAGCCCAATTCTGCAAGTAAAATCATTGCCCTCCCCCCTATGTGGGACATGACATCCAGGGATGAAATTCTCCCTGGCAGCATGGGAGATGATTCCCTGGGTTGACTCCAGCCCTGGCACTGTGGGATCAACAATGCCATCCTGACTAAAACCTGACCAAAAGGGGGGAAAGAAGTGTAACAAATAAGGTATCAGTGGCTGAGACAACTCAAATGGAGTTGAGAGTCTACTCTGGAGGTCACTCTTATGCAAGCTTCAGTTAGACATTGCTACCTATCATAAGTTGCTAAACCCCAATCAAAACCATTCCAGCCAATCCTAAAGAATACCTAGGGCATTATATAAGATCCTGCAAAGGTTCGATGCACTAGAGTAACTTTCCAGAAACCTACAACCTCCAGAAGGGTCCCTGGACCAGATAAGTCCTGAAATGCAGAGGGGCCAGCCTCTCCAGAACATCAGTTAGTTCCATCTCCCTTATCCCATATTATTGACAGCCCCTTCCAACATGAAAAAGTTAGAATGGACATAGCCCAATTACCTAGCCCAAGTACCCATAAAAAGTGGGAGAAATATTAAAGGTGATGGTGGAGTTATGCAGAGAAGGTAGGGTTTAACAAATGAGTATGACTGCTGACTTATTATATTGACATTTCTTTTAGTCTCCAGTATCTCAGAGCAGCTAAAAGTAAAAACCTAAAATTGTGGAACTGTAACCCATACCAAACTCTGAAATCTGTTCTACAACTAATTATTATACTATGCTTTGAAGCTTATTGCTTTTTTGTATATATGTTATTTTTCACAAAAAAAGAAAAAAAGTCAATTGTAATGATAAAAACAATATTTCTTTTAGCCTCCAATGTTCTGGAGTTTCTAGAAGGAAAAATCTAAGATGATAGTATGGGAGCCCATGACAAACTCTAGGATTTGTCCTGTAACTACTTGTTGAAGAGAACTTTGAAAACTATTGCTTTCTTATTTCCTCGCTTTGTATATATGTTATATTATACTTAAAAAAAGCAAAAGTTTCCAGGTACCAACTGTCCTTTGAGGCTTAATGCCATATAAACAAATATAACCAAACATGACTTGATCAGTTTTAATGGGCAACCAATGAATCTGTGATTTTTAAAAAGAATTCAAATCTTTAACAGAAGAGGTAGTAAAATTATGATGGACTTATATGTAATTTACCTTCTAGAAAAGTCAGTGACAGCCCAAGAAGATCAATGGGAACCAGCCTTTGAGAATTCTCTGCTTCTCAATTAGGACTCTGGGTTGTCCTGGGGGCCTGGTGCCACACAGACACTCTTCTTAAGGAATCCTGAGGGCCATCCTGGGTATTACACATGGGATGGAGCACAGTCTCCTTTGGAGGAAGAATGAAGAGGAGTTTTATTTTTATATATACAAGGACTTCTTCTACTTGCTTCTTTTTTGTAGACCTTCCACGGGCATACAGATAAGCTTTCAGGTCAGCCCGTGGCTGGGATGAATTCTTCGTAATATTACCAACTTCCTTTGGATCTCCCTTGCTCTTTTTTCCAGCTGCCTTCTTTTTAATGAGGGATTGCTTCCAATGACAGAATATCATTTTGCTCTCCATTTGGCATAACAGTGTAAAGTGAAGATGCCAACGCTGATGGATACAGGGGCAGAATTCCAGAGCACAAACTCATAACTAGCCTGGCTTTAGAAAATCTTGGACAGTGAAAAGGAGTGGAAAGGAGTCTCAGTATCTTAGGAAACCAGGTTCAGTGCCCTCCAGGAGCCTATTTTAGAAGACAGTTGCCTACTGAGACAAAGCATTAGGAAGGATGCTAGCATGAGATCAACAATTTTGAACATCATATTGACAAGAGCAATAATAGTAACCTGTATCTTTGGACCACTTAATAAACAGCAGGCACTCTTCTAAGAAGTTTGGAGGTGGTGTTCATTTCATCCTCACAACAACCCTATGAGATCGGTACTAATTTCCTCTGTTTTACAGAAAAATGAAGCGTAAGTAAGTTGCCTAAGATGCTATCATACTGCTAGAAGGAGGCAAGCCGGGAACCACTCAGGCCATCTCACCCCAGGAGTCAAGACTCTTACCCACAATCAAGATTGACAAGGTAATTTGTGTAAGAAAGGAAAATGCTGGGACACTTGCTAAAAAATTATTTAAAATGTCAAGGTGGTAACAGCGGAGTGTTAAACCAAGCGCAGGACCCTTCTGAGCTATGTACCTGCACAGGTCACCCGAGCATTGAGACACCTTCCCCACAGTATTCTATTTCCTCTTGCCAAGGCACCTGGGGCTAAACCCTGAAGAGGGTTCTATTAAAGAACGTCACTCCTGGTGACGTTAAATTCGTGTGTCAACTTGGCTAGATTAGAGTGTCCAGTTTATATATCTATATCTATATCTATCTATCTATCTATCTATCTATCTATCTATCTATCTATCTATCTATATCTATCTGTCTGTCTATCTATCTATCTATCTATCTATCTATCTATCTATCTATCTATCTATCTATCTATCTATCTATCTATCTATCTATATCTTCTGTCGGTTCTGTTTCCCTAGGGAACCCTAAAACACTCCCCCAAGTAGGACTGGGCTGAGACAGAAGAGAGGCTGTGTGATGGTTTGGAGGGCTTATGGCCCCCAGAAAACATCATGTTCTTAGAGCCAATTCATTCCTGTGGGTATAGACCTATTATGGGTGGGCCCTTTTGATTAGGTTATTTCGGCTGAGGCATGCCTCAGGTGGGGGTCTTAAGCCTCTTACTATAGTTCTTTATAAGAGGTGAAATTCAGAGACACACAGAGAAGCTGAGAGAGAGAAGGACTCAAACAGAAGCTCATAAAGAAACCACAGATGGAGCACCCAGAAGTTGAAAGCAAAGAAACCAGGGAGAGATGGAAGAGACCAACAGATGTACCATATACCTTACATGCGACAAAGGAGTCCCAGATCACCAGTAGCCAGTCTTTGGGGAGAAAGCCTCTGTTGTTGATTCCTTGATTTGGTTATTTTCATGGCCTCAGAACTGTAAGCTTGTAAGTTAATAAATCCCCATTGTAAAAGCCAACCCATATCTGGTATATTACATTTCAGCAATTTGAACAAATTAAAACAGGCTGCTTCTATGTTTCAGACCAGTGAAAGACAGTCAGGGAAGTAGAGGCAGAATGTCAAGCAGAGCCTGACATCTACAGAACCAAAATAGGTCCCATACAACCTTCCCATATCTCTCCCAAGCCTCTAGAGTATTCAGGAGAGAGAGATTTTTTAAAGGGAAAAAAAATTATCTGGTATTTAAAAAAAAAAAAAAATAGGGAAAATGGTCAAGAAATTACTTTGCTAGGGAGGGGTCAGTGCAGTGCTTGGGAACCTGCCTGACAGGTTTGCATGGGCCTGGTCCAGGAGGGGCGGAACCTCAGTCCCCTTCTGCTTCCCTCATCTGCAGAACGTGGCAAGTACAAACCAGAAGCTGAGGGCAAAGGAAGTCAGCTGATCTTCACCAACTATGAGGAATTTAATTTTTCAAAAGTTTATCCCTCCTTCCCTCTCTGCTTCTATGTGCATCATGTATTAGTCATTGTTGACATGTCTGGCTCCCCTACTAGGCAATGAGTTAAACTAGACTAATTCAGTAATCTCATTATCACCAACCAATTTGTATCCACATGTTCATGCATAAATATCATCCTGAATTAAAACTGAAATCATGAGACTTAGCTAAAAAAGACAATGGTGGTGGAGAACACTGATCCCCCTACTTTTTAAAAACCATGTACCTCCACCAGTATGAGATTTCTAAGCATACATGACATTCCTTTATCCTTAAATTGCATGCATATACTCTCTACTTGTCAAATGTTAGCCCAATTCATTCCTTTCTTGTTTTTAGAGTAAAAAATATGCATGAGAAAGTTTTAACATTTTCTTCCTACATCTCAGTGTATTTCCCAGGCAAGCCTGGAGGCTTCCACCCCACTTTGGATCCCAGTGGTATAGACCATGATTAAGCTGACTTACAGTTGTGGCTTTAGCATTCATTACTCATTGACTTGAGCCAAGTCATCTCTCCTCTTTGTCTCAGACTTCCATTATATTTTTATATTGGGGTAATAATACTCACTTAGCTACCTCATAAGAGAAGCTGTAAAAAAAACAAAACAAAACTCCAGAAAGGTTAAACTGAAATGGAGATGCAAGACAATGCCATCTATATTTTCATGATTATTATTACTGATCATTGTGGAAAAACAGAGGAACTAGACTCAGTGAAAACTCTCAAAAGTGGTAGACTATTCTGAGCAGCGGAACAGGTCAGACCAACTTCATGTAAAGATGATTATGTCTCCATCAAAGACAACTTGGCCAATCAGCCAAAGTAGCACATGTCAAGGCATGTGGAGAAGGCAGGTGGAGCTGAGAAGCAGAGGGGAACCAGTGTGTTAAAGTACAGACCTCATGAGAACCCCTCCAAACATCAGGCTCTCTCACAATTTGCCATAGAAAATAATGAGTTCCAACGAAGGCAGCTCAGGTGACATCTCTCAAGGGCCACTCTAGTGGGTAGGTGGCTATAAGTGACCCCCTGTGTTAGTTTTCTGAGGCTGCCACATCAAATTAACACAAACTGGTGCCTTAAACAACAGAAATTTATCCTTAAAAACAACAGAAATTTATTCTTCTGGAGACCAGAGATGTGAAATCAGTATCACTGGGCCAAAATCAAGGTACTGTGTGCTCCATACTGTCTGTGGAGGCTCTAGAGGAGAATCCATTCCTTGCCTCATCCAGCTTCTGGTGGCTTCCTTGGCCTTCTGGTGGCTACATGACTCCAATCTCTGCTCCGTCTGCACACAGCCTTCTTCTCTGCGGGTGTCTAACCCCCTCTGCTTCCCTCTTAAAAGGATACATGTGATTGTATGTAGATTATCACCTGGATAATCCAGAATAATCTTTCCATCATCTCAAGATTCTTAACTCAATCACATCTACAAAGGCCTTTTTTCCAAAGAGGGGATGTTTACAAGTTACAGTAATGAAGAGCTGATATATTAGGGGGACAGGATGGTATTTTTCTGACTACCAGCCTCACCTCTTTCCCTGGAACCCTGAGATCCTGTGACCCTATGGTTTATGCATATGCATTCAATACGAATGAAATAAGGTACTATTTAAATGGCGAAAAGCAGAGAGAGAAATGACAAATTATGTCCTCCTGTGGATGAACAAAGGACCCAAAGGGATTGTCCCTTCCCATAAACACAGAGTCTGCACACCTAATGTGTGGGGCCCAGAGGACAAACCCAGGGCCTGACCGTCTCCAAGCAACCCCATCAGCCCTTACCCATCCTATTCTCTTCTCCCTTCCACCTGATATATTTTTAAAATTGCTTTAAGAACAACCCTGTCACTACAAAGTAAACAGCTTCTCAGTCAAGACCAGTTTGATCAGTCAACCACGGCAACACCTACCAAGGGAGAGGGCAGGTGAAGGTGAAAGGCCTTTGGGAATGCAGAAGAGTTATTAAAGCCTCAGCTCTTCCTTTGAAAAAATTGGGAGAAAAGTTGGACTCGGCTATCACTTTTACTTTGCTTCCTCAGGAGCCCAGGTCAGGTTATGTGAAGAATGTTCTGGTATGTTCTGGTTCAGAGATTGCATCAACACCATCAGGCCTGGGAGTTCTGCGGCTAATGGGGGCCTTGGTGACTCCTCCCTTGTGTCAGCCTCAAATATTAAATACATTCCACCTCCTATTTGTGATTCATGCATCTGCTTGGGTTCCATGGGAATCCATTTATGTCTCCTGCTTCTGTCTTCTTCCCGAGATAAAGATTTCCTGAGCTTTGGTGGCTCAGTAGGGCTTAAACTTTTCTCTATCCAAAACTTCTCACTCAAGATCAAGGGGACTTCACAGCATCAATTTCCAAATTTGATGTCAAATCCTGGGTTAGCTTTCTACAACTGTAATATTATACATTTCCATCTTGTCACCTCTCAGCCTTTGCGTCTTCAGACTGTGGGCACCAAGCTTATGGACCAAACTTTGCAAGAGCCTTCTCCACTGTGCCATGTCCCCAGTTTCTTAAATCCTATTGTGCTCTCCATCATAGATGAAAGCTCCTAATGGGTGTTCCGAAGATGTTTGGTTCATAAAGCCTTTTGTGAAATAAAACTGAGGAGCATCCAATCTTACGTCCTGTACCTCATTATCACTTACAGTATACCTTATGCTCCTGTTCTCTAAAATTTTCCCCATCCATCAAGTATAGGGTGAGTGGCACAGGTTTCTAGACAGTTACCAAAATGAAGTTGTGCTGGGCCTACAGGCCCATGTCTGGAAGGCACAGTTGCCATGGCAATCCCAGCTAATGAATAGGTATGCAAATGAAAGAAGAATCTATTCATCTTTTGCCATTTGTTCTAAGTGCTCGCCCTTTCTGAGACTTGGGGGAGTATTGGGTGGGGTGTTGGGAAAAGCATGTTTAGTGAGAATTTAGGTAAACATTTGCTTTCAGAGCTCACCAGGAGAAATGATTCTTTCGGGCGATATCCTCATAAAATGATTTATCGGCAGCTACCCTGGGAAGAGAACTGGGTTTAAGCAAAATACATGAAACTGGGCATCTGCACTCAGTGTCCCTCATAGAAAACTATGGCAAACATTTATGTCAAAAGTAGTGAGCCCAAATTTTGGGCCACTTGGGTAGTTCTCATTATATGTAAAGCTTAAGAGACCCTCAAGCTACCATGGCAGCTGACTAGCAATGGCCAATTTACCTTCCCCTGACTCCTAATTAAAATACACATGAAATGAAAATCCATAATTAGACAAAAATTGGCAATAATAACTTATACCGAGGGCAAGAGAAAAGCACAGCTCCGATTCACAGATCCGTCAAACAGCTGTGCTGTCCTGCGGGTGAGCTGAGCTCACCTCTGTCCTCTGAGTAGGTCTAGGCCAGGCTCAGGCAGTAATGTCCACCATGTCCAGATGGGAAGCAGCCACACTTCCCTGCACCACAAGGGACTTCTGTGCCACAGGAATCATCATACACACAATTTAGGGGAGACTTTGAGTAATTTGCCTAATTTCTCCAGTGTCCAATTTCTCATCTAGAAAATGAGAACAAGAGAACCTACTTTGTAAGGTCGTGGTAAGGATTAAATGAATTAGTGTAGAGAAAATGATCATTTTCCCCACGAATATGTAAACTCCCTATGCACAGAGATTTGTTTGTTTCATTCACGGGTCTATGCCAAGCACCTACATGTCTGGGCAATGACTGAATTGGCTATTAATTCTGAACATGAGACGTAGAAGGTGTGAGGAGGTTAAGAGAGAGACTCATTGGTGCAGAGTGACGGGTGTTATTTGGCCACAAGGGAAGATGTCAGTGGAGAGGTGAGGAAGTGTCTGCTGTACAAGGCATGCTGGGAGGTGTAGGTTTCACACCTGCACTGGAGCAGGGAGGAAGCACGTGTGTTGTTTGCTCTGATTTTGACAGAGAACTGGGCAGGAAGAACTGGAATGGGTGAGAAACCAAGCAAAAATCAAACCAGCAAACTTACTCGGGATGAATTCTGGCAAGTTCAGAGTCAGATGCGTGCCATGCTCAGTAGATTTGACACAGTATGAGGGTGAGCTGAAGATATCCATATCGTCTCTTTTGCAAATGATCTGGCCTGATCTTTCATTCCCCCATTCGAGGACCAATTATGGTGGGAGTAGTGGTGGCACGCCATGTTTGTACAGTAGTGGTGGCACGCTATGTGTGTACAGCAGTGATAGCACACTATGTGTGTACAGCAGTGGTGGCACGGCATGTGTGTACAGCAATGGTGGCACACTGTGTGTGTACAGCAGTGGTGGCACGCCGTGTGTGTACAGCAGTGGTGGCACACCGTGTGTGTACAGTAGTGGTGGCACGCTGTGTGTGTACAGTAGTGGTGGCACGCCGTGTGTGTACAGCAGTGGTGGCACGCCGTGTGTGTACAGCAGTGGTGG
>PVIY010034730.1:2500-26894 GCA_004026745.1 Myrmecophaga tridactyla
CAAGGATTAAATACCTGATTGAAGCTGAGTTCCACCTGGCAGAGAGGGACAACAGTGCAGCACTATTGCTTAATACATCATATTTTTCAGCTTTTTACAAGGATTTAAATTTCAAGTTATTGTGCATAAATATTGACTGTTCTGTGGTTTAATATATAGTTGTGTTTTAATTTATTGTTTTAAGAAGGTATTGTGAGTATCCTAGCCCCATCTAGCTCATTTCATATTGATATTTACCTTGAATTTGGGCATTCTTTCATATTTCCACATAGTTCAGTTCCTTACTAATCAGACTAAATTTTGTTGTTGTTGTTTTAATATATACAAGGTAACATAACTTACCAGAAGAAAACAACATATGGCCTAAATATTGCATTGCTAAAACCATTTTAGAAATATTTAAAATTTACATGCCATCTCTTAAAGACATTTTTTTTTTTATATGAGCAGGCACCAGGAATCGAACCTGGGTCCTCTGAAATGGCAGGTGAGCATTCTTGCCTGCTGAGCCACCATGGCCCACCCTCTTAAAGACATTTTTGAGGCTAACAGTGACCATTTGGCCACTGTCTCATGAACTGCCTTTTCTAGTACAGATGTCAGAACTGCAAATTTTATGGGTAATTATTTGATGAGAATTTCATTCAAATACTACTTACAATTTTGTACTATTTTGCTGAATTCGGGTAAAATTTTAATTGTTCCCCTACATTAGTATGCTAAATAACCAACCATTTTGCCTAAAATGTTTACTTTTCAATTCTTTGAGAGTTTGAGAACAGAGTCGTTCCACCAAAGAATTTATTTCTCTTGTATATCTCAACTGGGGTCAGGAGCCTCATGAATGACAGTAACTTGCATTTTTATGTCTCTTATGCTTATAGAGATTGAAAGCTACATCAATCATATAAAATCAACTGTTTTTCCCCATGAATTTATGATATGGTCATTCACAACTACACGTGCAATGAAACAAGGTTTGTGGTATCTTTAACATGGAAAGACACGTTTTTCAGAAAAAGAAATATACTAATATGTCATACCAAATAGCAATGTGGTGAAAAGTTCAAGCTCTAGAATCAGAGTATACGAGCTTGAGTTCCAGCTCCACCACTTAGTATTTGGGCAAGTTACCTTATTTTCTTTAAACCTCAGTTTCCTCTTGTAAAAATGGAAATAACAAAAATATCTACTAACAAGGTGGTTGGGAGAAATAAAAGAGATAATTATGTAAAGTGCTTAGCCCAGAATTCACACAAAGAGAACCCAGTACATTTTAGTTTTTAATAATACACTCGGCTCTTCCAGGTCTAAGTTAGCAAACTCATTGTGGGGTCAAGTATTTTGATAAAGTACAGGCTAAAAATGGAAAACTGCAGATTTTATTCTGTCCCCTATACTGTGATCTTTTAATTTTTTTGCAGCAATACACTAATTCTTCTAGTAGATGTGCTGTGTCTTTATAGACTTTTCTTTCCTAACAAACTATCACCTCTAATGGTGATTTAGTTAATATAACATTTATCAAACTACATTTGTTTAATAAATTGATATTTTTATCTTTAGCAATAGTGTGTTAAGTCCTAGAGCCTCCCCTTTAACAGGTATATAGATGGACAGAGCAGAATTAGGAGACAGTGGCAAGCTAGTGAGTGGTCAGGAGTTAGGAAAGATAATGAACCATGGGGGAAACTGGATCCTCCAGAAAGAAGACCCAGGAAAGATCACTGGGCTTCAGACACTTATAACATTGGGTGGAGAAGAGACCTTCCTGTTATAATCCCACAGACACAGCATGGGTCTAATGGGTTGAAGTCAAAAGGAGACAGATTCCAGCTTAAAATAAGGAAAATTCTGAAAGACATAAACTGGTCAGGACTGAAATGAGCTGTATGCAGGATTTATGTTTCCTATTACTGGTAGTGTTTTGAATCGGGTTGGACACCCACTTGGCCAAGTTGTAGAATGGAAGTCTCAAGAGCCAAACTGGTAATAGGGATAGTTGACTTTTAACAAGACCTGAGAGTCTATGTTTTTAATTAGATGTTTCTCCTTAGATCTTAACATACCTAAATACAAACTCCCTTAGCACTAACTGAAGTATTCCTGCAGTTCCAATTAATTCCGGAAGGTTAAAAAAAAAAAAACAAAAAAACTTTACATAAAAAACCTTAAGGTAAAACAAACAAGCAGAAAATCTAAAAAGGTATCTGGGAAAGCATTTGAACATAGTGCAATTCTAATTCAAAAGTGAATCGGACACAAGGAAATGATTAGATGGGTTCTTCTCACTCTTCCTTTTGTCCTCCTACCTCCTGCTGTTTGAAGATTCCCACATTTGTGCATTTGTGGAAAGACATGTCTAAGCAGTGCTTAGGAGCCCATGCTTTGGAATCAGTCAGAACTCAATGCAAATTTGATCTCTACCACATACTAGTTATGTGACTTGGAAAAAGGAGTATTGTATCTCTGAGCCTCAACTTCCTTCAACAGCAATGAAGATAAAAATTTGATTTCATTGTGGATAGTGTTCAGTTTAGAGATGATGATGAAATGCATTTATCATGGTGCCTAGAACACAATGTAAGGCAGTAACTATTGTAGCCATTAACTAATTCACTCAACAACATTTACTGAAAGTTATCTATGCCAGTCATAGTGCAAGCATATCAAGACGTGCTGGCCAAACCCTACAGGCGTGTGATACCCATGAAGCCCACAGGACATTATTACTAACTAGGACCATGAAGTGTAATTTCAGTGGATGTGGGAGGTTTGTAATCACAGAAACGTGAACTGTTGTCTAGCTTTGTATTATATATTTTGTAGGGCCTATAAAAGTAGACCTATGCATTGAAAGGAATTGAAATTCTTTCATCAAAAGCCTCCTTCATCAAATAAGTACACACATATCATCTTCTTTCATACTGAGTGCTACCTACCCTTTCAGCAAATCAAAGTGAGGGCACTCGCCTATACTTGGCACTTTCATCCAGTAAGTGCTAGAATGCCATATTGCATAACTTCACAGCTAGGGAGCACTCAGTCCCATTGTGGGATAAGTGTGTTCTGCAAAGTTGGCTATTTACCACTGTTACTCTCTGTCTACATTTACTTAAGCTTCTGGGAAATAGTTTTGAACCCTAGTGGCTGATAAAATTATGCCAGTGTCAGACCTGGAACTAGACAAAGAAAAGAAAGACATTAACATTCAATTTCTACATGGCTTAAGGCACTGTCATATTAATGATGGAGAAACAGTGGGAAGGGATCAGCAAGCAAATGGGGATTGATGGGAATCCTCTCAACATCACTGCAATTCAGTAGGCTGGACCCACAATTGCAGGAACAACGGTTGGAAAAAAGCTACGCCTAAAGACATGGCCTGACATCAGGGATCCGAAGAGAACAGCAGAGAAGAGCAGTTTCCAATGTGACACCCACTGCTCATTTCAGGGACTATGCCACTGTGGATCCCCACAGTGTCTATCTGTTAGGAATCCATTTCCAGGAACCAGTTCCCAACACTAAAAGAATCATGGGTATATGAATTAGGTTAGGATGATCACTCTTTACTGAATAAGAATGACTTACATTTACATAACATACTATGGCATTCAAAATGATTTTTGCAATAGCCATGTGTTCTTATTAGTATTTTAGTTTTTAAATAAGGAAACTGAAAGCATTAGTGTTGTTTGCATTACAACTGATAAGTGGGTAAAGCCATGTCTCCACATCAGTTCTTCTAACCCCAAGTCTAATACTTAGTTCTTGAAGCAACCAACGCTCTGAAAGAGACTATTCCCAGCAGCAAATTCTGTTATAAGGATAACACACTGGAAATGCAAATGATCATCTCTAAGTTATCAATTCAGATTTCATAAAAAGCAGAATACCCTTTATAATCAGTTCCAGGTAGCTTTCAGAGCTAGAAGAGACATCTAGCACAAACCTATCCTTTGATTGAGGAAACTGAGACCCAGAAGGTCAAGATTCATCCAGAGGGCACCCAAAGAAATTATACTCAAGTACCATAAACTCAAGTACCATAAAAGTTTCTGGGCCACATTCACGTTGGAAGATTTTCCTGATCACCCTCTATTGGTCTGTCTACATTTTTCAGGCTTGGAAACATATTCCTATCTCCAATACTTTATTATTATTCACTTTATCTTGTGAACAATCAGATTTCCAAAGCTCTTTAGAAACAGGTACAAATCATTAATCAGTTCTGAATGCCTAAATTAAGATTCACCCATATTCCATTCCCTGTTACTGAGGTCTCTGGTTATCATCTGATTTCTGTACAGCTCTTGTTGTCTTGAATGAAAAAGGAAGCACAGCTTACATAATGGGGATTTGGGTTTCAGGGGGATGAGTGTCACATTTCAATTATCTTATTGGCTACCGAGCATACTTTGCTATTGCTTATTAAAGCCACATTTCAAACTTGCATATCCTTATGGAAATATTTAGGTAATGAAATTGTTTAGCATATTATAATTACTAAAATATCAGTAGAAAGATAACATGTTTTAAGAGTTACAAAAGAATTGCTTTAAACTAATAACCACTATAACCTTTCTCAGGCTAATTTTAAAAATACTTGTGGCTTTAACTTTTACATATACTAATGAGTTCCAATTCTCTATCCTCAGCTCTCATCTTAATCCCAACCCCAAAGCCTGGCTATTCTTCCATCTATTGGACACTTCTGCTTAGAGTTTCCACTCAATTCTGTATAAAACAGAACCCATTACCTCTCCTGTACAACAGGCTCTTGTTTCCCCTGCTGGAATTATCTTAGGGATCTGTCCCACTCTTTCTCCCAAGTACCACATCTAGAATTCACCTTCCCTCATCCTCCACTTGCAGGCAGTCAATAAACCCATTTGTTTTTATCTTCTATGATTATCTACACTGTCACGTCTCCATTTGCAGGGCCCTTTTCTTAGTTCAGGCATAGGTCACCTCATCTGGATCCCTGGGATATCCTCCCCAAGTTCTCCTACCTTAGATCCACCTTTCTTCAGTCCCTCTGCCTCACCACTGCCATAAAATGAGTTTTCTAAAATACAAGTCTGATTAGATCACTTCCCTGAAAAGTCTCTCCAGTGCCATAATTGTCGTACAAGGTTATTCTTGCTCTGGCCCCTGCCTAACCCTGCAGCTTCATCCATTATCCTTCTCCCGTCTCTTCTCTTTGTTTAACATCACCCCACACCTCTTGTGGCTTTGACACTCTACAAGCCTACATGCGGTTTTCTCTCCTACATGTCCTTGCCTTATCCTTCCCTGGTTGACTTAAATGTATCTTTCAGGACCTCCCTAGTCCATGACTTTAACTTGACCAGAACCAGAAAGCAGAACACATCTTTTATCTGCCACTTCTGTCCAGTAATTTCTTTCTTTTCTCTTTCTCATTCATTGGATGTTAAAGTATGAAATCTAGTTGAGAATCTGTTTTACATTTTAGAATTCCAGTTCTTAAATTCTTGCAAAACCAGAAAGGCCCCTGAGCATGTACGGGGCATGGTTCTTGCTGCTATCCAGATGGTCCAGATCCTCTATCTAAAACCAC
This sequence comes from Myrmecophaga tridactyla, assembly GCA_004026745.1. Taxonomy (NCBI): domain Eukaryota; kingdom Metazoa; phylum Chordata; class Mammalia; order Pilosa; family Myrmecophagidae; genus Myrmecophaga; species Myrmecophaga tridactyla. The sequence goes on from PVIY010034730.1 coordinate 8,085, forward strand.
CCCAGGAAAAGCTCCAGAGGATTAAGCAAACCATGCACAGAGGCTATGAGCATCCATTCCCAACTCAGTTGTTTCTCTCTCATTCAGTTCAAAGGCCCTGGAAATAAACGTAACTTCCCCATAAGGCAATTTCTCTAATCATTTTCTACACAGCCTTCAGGTCTGGCCTAGCAAGGGGATCTTTCTTGAACTTGACCTCAAACTACTTTTAACTGAAAAAAAAAAATGCTATTAATTTGAAATAAAAGCTCCTCATGAGACTCTTCTCCATAGTCTTCTTGCTCATTTGAACAGGGTGAAAACTTTCTGGACTAAAACAGAAATGAAAACCTGAGAGTACAGTGAATCAGCTTCATCCATACAAGATGACAACACCAACTAAGGTAATGGTACCCATCCTACCTTCAGTGAGGATATCTACTTTGTTATCCTGCATGATTTAGAGGCATGTGGTTTCTAGGCTTTCTGTTACCTGCTAAATGAATTAAATCAATGTGTGGATAGTGACCCAAAATAAAATCAGAAATGAAAAGTCCTCTGATAATATTAACATAAAGGAAAATACTTCAAAGCAGGATACAACTCGGAATTCAAGATTTAAAAAAAAATAGGGGGAGGTGGGTTCAACATACTAAACTTTCCCCAGTAAAACACAGAACCAATGATTTGCATAAAGAAAAGCAACTTTTGAAGTGTTTCTAGTTCAGAATGGCACCGTGGGCCCTTTCTACTGATGGCTCCAGTAACAGAGTTAGAACCAGACACCAGCCTTCCCTGCAGCAGGGTGCAGGCCTGACTACCTTCTCACCAATGGAAGGGGAGAGAAAGTGGTGTGCCCCACTTCCAGTGGACCTTAAACCACAGATTATACCTCTGCCATACCCCTTCCTTCCTCAAGCTGTAATCAAGATACCTAAACTACAGCTTTGACTATGCAGAAGAGAATAAAGCTAATGGTAGAAGGAAAAACACACACACAACAACAGCAGGGCCCTGGTACCCTGAAGGATCTCGCAGAACACAGCCATCTCTTCAACTGGGCCACTCATCTCGGGCCTAATAAATGAAAGAGAAATAAACATCAAGGTTCTTTCTGCTACTGCGTTTGACAGTCTCTTTGTTATAGCCTCTTAGCTGTTACCTAACTAATAATAATACACAGCTATCTAACTTTTTCCTATTTTAATCACCCCATAGCATAACTGTTTCTCTCATGAGCACTCATCATGTCAATGGTTCATTTAACCTCTTTTAGAACCTAAAGGACATCAGAATTTTGAAGGTAGGTATTCATCATCTTCCATGTCCTGCACAATGCCTGACACAGGTTTGGGGCTTAATAAATCTAAAATGAATAAATCAAGTTGGAAACCACAGACTTTCCTAGATTGAGAGTGACTAGTAGTTGTCACTACAACACATTAATGCACTTGCACTTAACAGTTATCACCTTATGCTAAGGATTGGAGGAAATGTTCAAGTCTTCCGGGGGGCATGGTCTTTCTCTCTAATAGAAACGAGAGTAATGTGGTTGTGTGATCCAAAATCTGTGGTACAAATATGTACGAGTAACGAAGATTTTAAAATAACTACAATTGAATGGAAGAAAGAAATGTCAAAAGTGACCTATAACAAATTGCTATTTGTTGTCACAGTTTTTATTTAATGTTGCTCAATTTGGTTCTTAAAATTAATATTATTATTGTTGGTAATGGGTTGTGGGAGCCTTGGTCCCTTCCCTAATCGATCTTCTTTTCTTTTTTGAAACCAATAGCAAAGTGAAGTAATATAAACTTTACCTCTGTCTGATCTCTGGCAGGGATGCTAATCATACCAATACTGAGTAGATCCAAGGACTATAATAAATTTCATAGTCTATGAAAGTATTGTGCAAAAGTCAAATATAAGAAATATAGTGTTTTGTGAGATATGGGAAAGAAAGGAAATTGAAGGTGAGACAACATGCCAAAGAACATGAAGTGGAGTATTACTAGAAGATATTCCTTTGGATATGCTATTCCTTAGACAAAATATTTGAGGAGTTTTTGTTTTAACTCCCATCAGTCTATCTTACTGTGGTATGACAACACATATTTAATTTTTGAACTTCTCAGATTATTAACTGGAATTGGCCATTAAAATTAAGCTTAATGATCATGTGCTGTTTGAAGTGCTTTGTTTTTCAAACTCCATTAAGACTTAACAGTCTTTGTCATCTTGTTCTTTCTGTCTTAGGAAGAGAAGTAAACAGGTAAAATCATAAGTACTCTTGACACATGTATTCTATTCATTATAACAATTAAGTTTACAGAGTTAGGGAAATGCTCTGGAGAATCCGCTTCCTCAAGTTTGATTTGGGTTGAAGCCAAAACATTTCAGCTTTGGTACTCAGGAGTATTATTTAGAAGATAAATTGCCTGATATCAGATTTTGGAAAAGGTAGAATTACCATCAAGTCTTGTTACACAACAATTCATGCAGGGAACATACCCTGTATTATTCAGTTTTGCTTATCATAAAACAGGATTACTACTAAGGGGAATTTAATTGGAATAAAATATCACTGAATTATAGTTCAGTGTAACATTTCAATAGTAAATAGACCTCCTCCTTCTTTTGAAAGAAATGTTTTATTTTGAGGTTTTACTGTACCACTGGTGTGTAATATATATTTAGAAATGTGTTCTGATCATAAATCTTTTAACAGTAAAGTAGACTGTACCAACTAACAGGAGAGCTTCAGTATTGATCTTCCACTTCTTTGAATGACAAAAACGGTTTCAACTTTCAGTGTGGCAATTTCTCAAAAATAAATTTGAGTGGAGGAGATTACATTCAACTAAAACCACATTATGAAGCAGCAGCAGCAAGGTAATATAAAGTACTTTTCTTGAGTATATTTGAGATCTGTACATATTTTTCAGTTTCTTTCAAGGTCTTGATTCAACAAGATTTATTAGCACTGTCTTCTTTACAGGAAAAAATGGCTCTGTATAAAAGTTTGTATTTTTCTGTCTCTAAAACCCACATTTTCGGTACTCAGCTGTCCCAAAATAACCACTGTGAATAAAAGGCTTTCCTTAATTTGGTTAAGCCATATTACCATTAAGTTCTAGCCAAGATTTACTCTTTTTGTAGGGAAAAAAAAAAAAACTCTTAATAGGAATAACAGCTTTCAAAATGGGACTTTAAAATTGAAATGCTAAAGGCTGATCAAGGAAACCAAGGCCAGGTTCACAGCAGTTGAGCAAAAGGGCGTGTTGAAGAACTAAGACTACAATGCATATAAGTAAATAAGATGGGGTAGAGAGTAGAAATTCGTCTTGATTATATTGCTATTTGGGGAAATTAAGGTTTTATTTCGGCAGGGATTTTCTTTTTTCTACCTCACTTTGAACAGACAATTCTATCTTAGCCAAATTTTCACAAAATGATGTGAAAAATTCCTTATATTCCTGTGTGGATAAGTCCTTGTTGAACACATTTGTCTTATCATCTTGAAATTACCCGTGCACAGTCAGCACAGGTGCTTCCAGAGGATTCTACACACATGAAACCAACCTCCATTTCATCACCACTCTCTTTTTGTGGCCTTGGATACTTTCTGATTGGTTAGGCAATCCATCTAGTCATAATATCCTCCCAGGTGCGATGAAGAAGCCTTAGATAACATGAATTTGTCCTGCATGCTGGAATAATAGGAAGCTCCCACAGTCAAGTTACCTAGGACCAGGATGCAAACATTTGCCTCTAAAGAATGGGTTAAACATGCAGTTCTAAAGAATGGGTTAAACATGTAGTGATAGTGCATGCTCCATCTTTGGAATTTTCTTCTTTCAGGATGGAATATGGCCTCAGGTATCCTGCTACTTTTTAATTACACTATAAAATGCACTTTCTGCTCACCTTCATGTAAATGTGCCATACTCGGAAAAGAGATATCACAGTTTGTTCAAGGACTTTCAATTTGCTAATTCAAATGATTCAAGTTACACCATTATGAGAAAATAATCTCTCAAAAAAATCACTGGATCTTAGAAGTATCTTAGTCATGCTTTGACAGTACATTGCTACACATGAATATCTCCCTGTGTTCACTATTAGTAATTGAAGTATCTATGTTCACACATATAAACATAAATTATCTTGCAAATAATTGACCTGGGGACTGTCCCAAGATTGCACACTATTGTCAATTGTCATTAGATACTTAAAAAGAAGCATGAAGGCATCACTAGATATTTTCTCCAATGGGGATTAAATTTCAAGTTAAAGGTATTATCTTATCTGAGCAATAAAAAAATATGGAAAGTCTATGATAGCAAGTCTCTGCCTTTCGAGTTCTGATATTAATAATGGGTCCCCGCAACCTCATTCCAAAAGGCACTGGAGTGTCTGGAATCTAGCAGCAGACTCGGGTCTAGTTTTAATCCTGTCACTTATTACCAGTGTGACCTTGACAAACTTCACTTAGCTTCTCTGTTTCTCAGTCTCCTGTTCTAGAAATTGAGAGCAGTAGCAAACCCTGGATGCCTGAAAGGGTCTCTAAGAGGTCAGATACATGGGAAAATGCATTAGAAAATATTAGTGCTATGTAAATGTGAAGAGTTTTCATTAATGTTATAATTAGCAGTAAAAACATAAGAATGACTGCTGGAAACACTTATGCCTAGAACTCGAAAGGATTGTAGATATCCTCTCATTCACTAATCACATTTCAAAAGTGAGAGAACCAAAGAGATGAGAGATTAGAAGACAGGTAAAGCCACATACCTGTTGGAGGCATAGTTATGTTAATGCCATCTTGGTACCCTAGCATCCTTCCACTTTTCCACTCTAACCATGGAACTAGATAATGAGCAGTCATTTATGTGTTAATTTCTCCTAGTCCACAGATGTGTGTGTGTGTGTGCGTGTATGTGTGATGTTAAAATAATAGATGATGCAATTACCATCATCTGGAATATTTTGTGGAGAGAATGTGCCCTTCATTATTAAACCAGTTTCATTTCAATAGCACTAATCAAATATCCACAAGAATGACTCATTTTAAATATGATTGTTTTACAAAGTACCTCAAAGTCTGTTGTTATCCTTAGTTCATACCAAGATATCTGCAAAGCATCACTCTTACCTAGCACTTTGGTAATACTTTTGAATTCTAGTCTGGCAAAGACAAATAAAACAATCTAGCAAATTACGCATTTGTTTTCTTCGAACACATAAAAATTCCCATTATTTCCACCATACAATAAGTTCCTCCATTCAACAGCCTCCTGAAAATGGCTAAAACACCATCATAAGATATTTCTATCTCCCCCAATCCAGCTAAAGAAGGACAGAAAAAGGTCCTGGACATCCTGCCACTCCTTCTAAGTCAGAATCCTAACAGCCTAATCATGGATTGTCATTAGCAAATTCCACTTTATTAAAAAACAAGAATTTGTCAAATAGTCCTTTCTTGTGCAAAACATCATAATCTAGTATTCAAAAATGTTTTGTTAATAAAAATAGAGCTTCGTATGGAAAAATTATTATGTAATATATCACCAAAGAGAGTCCTACCGAGGAAATCGCTGAAATGTAGTAAATACACCTTGGCTCTCTTTTCCCTTCTCTATCAATCTAAACTTAGAGAAATTTAAAGGTCTGATTCCCAGGCCCCTGCATGCAGCCTGCACATGTACCGTGCCTGCTACTGAAAGTGTTTAATAATAGAGGAGCTTGCACTTTCATGTAATTCATAATTAGAAGACGACTACAACTGCATTATTTAAAATCAAGCCTTTGTTATCAGCATCAGTTTTAGACAGAAGCTGAGAATCATTTGTGAGCTGTGGCAGACCCAGACTGTTCAAAGCAATTGCTGTTCAGCATGAAAGCTGCAATGGAGGTCACAAAACAGGTCAGGAGGAAAGATAGTGTATCGATTTCACACCAGGAATAGAGGCAAAGCAGAGGCCCACTGTTGCTGCATGTGATGTATTTCACTTCAGTTTAAGGCACATTTCATTCCAGTCCAAGAAGGGGTGGGGAGCAAAGGGCAGCGGATTTCACACTGAATCATGATGAATTCTGGACTTGTGGATTCCAGTAAATATCTCCTTCCTGGCATTAAGTATTTCTGAAGCAGAGTGAATATAATGGAAATGAGGCTTCTATGGGTAGCAAACATGCACCTTTAGAAAAAAGGTACCCATGTTGCAGTAAGTTCATTTCATCCACTTATTAAAATGCAATAAAAGCAGGCAAATAAAAAAACAAAAAGTGTGTGCAAACGACGAGCTCTGCAGAATGACCTCACAATGCACATCATTTAAATAGTCTGAGCGTTGCTACAGAAGACTCAATGAAGGAAGACAATTGATAGAAATAAACCTTTCCAAAAGCAATTCTAGATCACAGCCTCATGGATAACTCTGAAGTCACACATGGGATACTGATGGCATTCAGAGATGTCATTTTGTGTTCCAAAGTTATACATGGTCTTTTCTTCTTCCTCATGTCTGCAAAGCCATTCATACTCAATAAGATCAAGCAATCAATTCGAACCAAATTTCATCCTGTCTCAAGTTTTCCTAGGATAACTAGTATATTCTTAATGTCGGTTTCTGATAAATGTCATTAATTTACAGCAACGGCCTTGTATTCTACCTTGGCTGTGACTATCGGCAGTTTTCCACCTTCAAACTTTGGGTTAGTTGGGAAAACATAAGAAAATAAAGTAGCTGGGTAGATGTTTATGATTCTAAACAACTGGAAAATAGGACCACCTGGTTCTCTGCCATCCCACTGGAGGAGAATGATTTTCTACTGTGTGTATCAACATATAGTACAACGAAGCCCAAATGCTACCCAGCCATCATGGAAAGTAATTTGATTATAATACAGCATCATTCTTTTCACAAACACTAATTTCACTACCCTTGGTATATGCATTTCAATATAATTTCTGAACACCTTTAATTTTTGTTTAGAAACAAGTTTTGTTTTGTTTTCAGAAAACCGAGTTAGAAACAGCACAGAGAAATGCTCTTAAATTATTTAAATAATTTCTCCAACTAATCATTATTTCTTTTAATGATCTGTTCCAGGCATCCTTGTAGGCCTTTTCATTGCTTCTTCTTCTCTCATGCCTCCTGTTTGTTATTTTGTAAGTGGGGATCAATTTACTATCTGCCACAGAAATAAAGATGTGGCAATTAAGGCATATATCTTACCAGATTTTCATTCATTTCCAAACCTCTTTCCCTAAGGAGGAAAGAACTGAGATGGAATTAGTATACTTCATTTTATTTTATTTTTACCTTTTAGGAAAACTAAAAACTAAGATAGGGAGAGATGTTTAAAAAGAGAGGGGAAAAAAGTAGATTATTTCTTCCACTAGCAAAGCTAATAAATAAGGAAATATACACGGATAGGGAAAGGTAGCTGGAAAATCTCACATGTTGACCCTTCTCTAACCAAATGTCTATAATTTGAACCCAAATTTAAAAAGTCCAAACATCCACAGGCATCTATAAGAATAATCAATCAAATCAATTATCAATGAGGATAATTTAATAGCATAAAACAACTGAAATAAAGAGAAATATAGAAATTTCCTATTAAATTATTTATGTGATTTGGTTGTCATGTCATCAGTTCCTTCAAATGGTTCTAAAGCATCAATCCTCTTGGCATTTTATGGAAGCTTTCATTATTGGAAATATCTTTTTTAAAAAATCTAGGACTGATTTCTCCAACAAAGATTCTGGCTAGCATAGCAATTTTGAGCTGTTTGGCAAAATCCTAACCACCTACCTAATATACAACACGAATTTAGAAAGGATTAGTGATGCTCCAACATGTATTAAAACTCATAAACACACTGCTAGCATTTTTAATGTCATTAATGTAGTTCTAGTTCTCATACCCATTCCTGAGAAGGAAATTCTTGGCTTCTACTTTTATATTTTCCCCTTCTGTACAAACTATAGCATATGCTTTCAATCAAGAGCCTAATATCTAAAGGCATTCTAAGCAAAAACACATTGGTTCTAGCTCCACACAAAAAACTTCAAAGTCTAAAAAGAGATTGCTTAGTCAGAAGTATAGCTTTAAACTGCATATAGAGTTCCTGCAACAAAATAATTATGATGCCTTGAGTACAATGTTTTAGATTTGTGTTCAGGCATCACCTTGATGGATCTGAAACAAAGTACTTTGGTAGTATATTCCCATGCAATTTGTTCAAATGAGGTAACTTTAAACTTCTACTCTTTCTGCATCCTTCAGAGATAGTCTCTTCTGGTTTATCAATAATGATCTGATATTTCACTGTTTTAATCTGGGTATAGACAAAATATTGTTCTTCCATGCCGTGTGGTTGCTAATCCTAGCAAAAAATTAGCTAGAGAGAGAGAGATTTTCACTTTATAAATCTTTGAATTACCTTTAAGAAAATCCCCGCTTCGAAGTTTCACTTACCAGGGTAACAGATGGTGTACCACCACATTGTCACATGCTTTATTTTGGCTCTGAAAAAGTCATGCAGTGTAGGAATTTTATTGCCTATACTGCCCCTGTCAGTTTATTTCCTTATGTACCGATCATATGTCCATTGCCTTCTCTTTGGCCCCATAGTAGTAACTCTGTAATGTCAGAAGTATTATTATTCCCTTTTCCTTTCTGGTGGACCTCCTCCATCACCTTGGTCTGTGATTTCTGTGAGCACCTTGCCCTTAACAAGCTCCCACCAGTTTTTATAGACTTTAATAATTCAGCTTTCCCTCTTCCGGGAAATGGCCCAGAACTCGCAGTCCCTAGCTCTAATAAAGCCTTGGCTAAAAACCTATGTAAGGATCCTGACTAAATGGGGGAAAAGAAATGTAACTGATCAAGTGTGAGTGGCAGAGAGAGTTCAAATAGAGTCGAGAGGCTACTCTGGAGGTTGCTCTTAAACAAGCTTCAGGTAGACCTTACTACCTATCATAACCTGCCAACCCCAACCAGAACCATTCCAGCCAATCCTAAAGAACACCTAGGGCAATATATAAGATTCCACAAGGGTTCCAGGCACTAGAGTGACTTGTCAGATACCTACAACCTCCAAATGGGTCCCTGGTCCAGATAAGTCCTAACATCTAGCCCAGTCTCTCCAGAACATCAGATAGTTCCAGCTCCCTACCCCATATTAGTGACAGACCCTTCCAATATCAAAAATTTAGAATTGCCATAGGCCAAACAACTCCAATGAGATGTATGGAAAGATCAAAGGTGATGATAGAATTATACATAGAAGATAGGCCTAACAAATGAATATGAATGCTGAATCATTAAATTGATATCTCTTTTAGTCTCCAGTATTTTAGAGCAGCTAGAAGTAAAAACCTGAAATTGTGAAACTGTAACCCATGTCAAAGTCTGAAATATGTTCTACAACTAATTGTGGTGTGGTCCTTGGAAATTTATAGCCTTTTTGTATGTATGTTATTGTTCACAAAAATAAAAGAAGGAAAAAAAGTTGATTGTGATAACAAAAAAGTATTTAAGCCCTCAAGCCTCCTATATTCTGGAGCAACTAGAAGGAAAAATATGAGAGGATCATATGGTAGCCCATGACAAACTCTGGGATCTATCCTGTAACCACTTTTTGAAGAGTGCTTTGAAAACTTGCTTTTTTATTTCTTTGCTTTGTATACATGTTACACTGTACAATAAAAAAAGTTTAAAATTAAAAAAGATTCCCCAAGGGTCCCATGAATTAGAGTAACTTTCCAGAAACCTTCAACCTCCAGATGGGTCCCTGGACTAGATAAGTCCTGAAACCTAGAGGGCCAAGTCTCTCCAAAACATCAGATAGTTCCATCTGCCTACCCTATATCTGTGACAGCCCCTTCCAACATGAAAAAGTTAGAATGGTCATAGCTCAAACACCCCTAAAGAGAGGGAGAGAAAGATCAAAGGTGATGGTGGAGTGATAGAGAGAAGATAGGATTTAACAAATGAATATGACTGCTGAATCATTAAATAGATATCTCTTTTAGGCTCCAGTATCTTAAAGTAGCTAGAAGGAAAAACCTAAAATTGTGGAATTGTAACTCATGCCAAACTTTGAAATATGTTCTACAATTAACTGTGGTGCTGTGCTTTGAAATTTATTGCTTTTTTTGTATATATGTTATTTTTCACACAAAAAAAATCAATTGTGATGATAAAAAAATATATATGCCTTCTAAGCCTCCTATATCCTGGAGCAGTTAAAAGGAAAAACCTTAGAGGATCGTATGGTACCCCATGGCAAACTCTGGGATCTGTCCTATAAGTATTCATTGAAGAATGCTTTGAAAATTATTTCTTTGCTTTGTATATGTATTACATTGTACAATAAAAAAAGTTTTTTAAAAAGTAAAAGAAAAAAGAAACTTACATAAGGAAAACAGCACCCTGCCCTCCTCTGCCCCGACTCTCTGCCCAGAACCGTGGTTCCTCTCCTTTCCAGAGTTCTTTGCCTTAGAAACTAACTTGGGAAAAGATAAGAATTCGGGCAGCGGCATTACATGGAGTCTTTCATCCCAAACCTCATGAAAGGCAAACCAAAGGGCTACAGGTTGGGTATAAACCCCACAGATAAAAAGGAACTGGCTTTTAGGGCAGTTTCTAAATAAATCAGGAAAAGTACAAAATGCTTTTGCTTCTGTTACCCTATGTCTCTGTTCTGCCTTCAAACAGAGAAACTGACCACCTATATGACAATTCTAGGAGCCCTCCACTTTCTAGTAAGAAGTAAGCCAAGGGCCCTGGGAATGTCCATATGAGGACCAGCTTCCCGTTTACATGAAGCCCAGGAGCATAAGGATAATCTTAAGGAGGGTAAGACCCAAATGATGCAAAAAAGAAGAGGTGAAGTCAATGAAAGTCTGTTTATATTTAAAGCCATATTGGTAGCCCAGACAATTCCAAAACATCCCTTGGCAGTCTTTTGCACAGAGTAATTGGAAAATGCTGCACCAACTGATAAAAAGCATTTCAAGTTTCCGCCTAATGTCTGTCACATGTTTTCGAAGCCCTGAATGGCAACAAAGATTAATGCTAGTTCTGAAATAAACAACAAATATTTAGTGAGGAGCAACTATGAGGCACTCTTCTGGGACTTCAGGGGATTTGAGATGTATAAGACTGAGCTTACAATTTAGTTGGAGAGATCAGACATGTGCACAGTAGAGGTTAAGCTCTAATACAACATGAAAATACTTGAAATGTCAAAAAATACCAGCAAGTGTTTCCATCTCAGGGTGCCAGCCTGTTTTTCTCCCAAGGCTACTCCTAGCCCCATCAAAACAGAAAAAAATCAGCCTCCAACTAATAATATCACATATAGAACTAAATCAAAGAGATCACAGACAGTTTAGAAAATGTTCTCTAAAAGATCCTTGATTTTTGCTTGCCCATTTAGTGAATATTACATCTATATTAAATATGTTAAATAGTTCACTAGGCTTAATTTACATGCAAAATTCATATGCAAAATTCACTAATACATTCAGAAAATACATTCAGAAATGCCCTTTCATTAGGTGCCTGCAAAATATCAAAACAGTTCTGTCAATTAACTAAAAGAAATCCATACGATCTATGTGAATGGCATTGGTTTGACACAGCAACCAACCTAATTATTTTCCCTCTCTTCTACAAAATTGCTGTCTTATATAACAACTGATGATCTCAAAAGAAAATAATAACTTCATGTTAACAACACCTCTCTGAAGAATCAGAGTTGCTGCACTTGGCTCAGAAGACAGTAAAGCATCCCAACAAACAGCCTATCCCTAGTTCTTTGGCCTCTATAAAGAAGTCATTATCTTCTCCTTGCCGCAGTTTCCTCAGTATGAGATGAGATCATTGAGAAACATGCTCTCCAAGGGTCCTATAATCTGCCATTGCTCCAGGAAAAGAGTATTTGAGGTTATCAAGTTCAATATAATTATTTTAATGTTCATATTTAAAAACTCCCTTTCCAAATATCCATATGGTGTCCTACGGCACTTTTTACTTTCTTAAATGTGTGTGTGTGTATACCTTACAAGTAAATAGATTTTACATTTTAAATATCTAATGTAACAACTACATATGAAAAGCTATATTCATATGTAGTTTAGATATTGAAACTAAATTTCTGATTTTGTAGACTATTTCCTTAAGACCTAAGACCATTTTCAATCTTATTTTCCAGCTGAGTATACATGAAATACACTGCTGAGTACAGATGAAATTAATCACATTTTAATAGATGAGCATAAAAATATTCAAAGTTATATTTACAATGTTACATAATCTCGTTAACAATATTTTAAGACGAAATGTTTTAAAGATTAAAACTGCTAGTCTTACTTTAGAAACACTATGCACTTTGATGCCTGAATTCATGTAATAATGCATAATAGTTTCCTATCTAACTTCTGTAATCATATTCTAAAAATGAAAAAAGCAAATATAAAATAAACGTCACCCCACATAAAAAATGTTCAAGAAAAATCTCAATAAACCTAGCACTAAATCAAAAGTACAAAGATTAAACAATTACATTTATTTATCCTCAGAGTGAACAATTATCTGATTTATCATGACTGTAATTCATAATAATATATTTTGATGTTGACGTTTACAAATCATGCCTCTAAATGTCATTACATGAATGTCATTGTATAGTATGCATAAGGTTTGAAGGCTAAGGGCCACTGGTGATTGTATCTGCACTTGCAATTTTTGTTCATAATTTAACAATTTACTACATCTTCTTAATCTGGTAAGTAATGTTAACATACCCACAATGGGGACAAAGGAGTAAATATAAGTAAAGCTTGACACTTGGCAAATATTAGAATTTGATTGATAGAGAACCAGTATAGCTATGGTCTGTAAATATGGAAGGTATCATTATTATGTGATGTATGATAGCTCTTAATGGGAGAGAGTGGTCATCAGTTAAGCAAATGAACCATTGGGCAGAGAATAGATGTGACACACTAGGCATGATCTACTAATTTTCTGATCGGCAATGAACATTAACTGGTTCACAGATTTTAACAAGGATATATACAATATGTAGTGCATATGCATGAATGAAGATATCTATTTTTATTTGCATAAAATTAATATATTAATGAATCACAACTGCAGAGTTAATTTTTCCCTTTTTATAGAAATGTTTTGAATCTACGTTTGTCCTTCTGCCCAGTGATTGAGCCAAATCACTGCCTAGAGATCCTGTCTGTTCACAGTCTGTCTTGGGTTCCTAAGAAAAGTTGGTAGGCAGGTTGAAACTATTCTTGGATCACAAATTGAACGAATTATAATTTTTATTTTGTACCAAGGACTGAACTTGGTACCCGTGAAGTTCTGACTCAGAATGTGTATATATGTATATCATATGCTAGGTTCAAAAGACCAAATTGGAACTTCAGGTTTTTATAATCCCCTTGAAACAGACCATGGATAAAGATTTTAGTGCAAATAATTTATATGGAGATGAAGGAAATACTAGAAGGAAAATGGCACAGGGAAGGGAGGCAGTCAATAAAGGTAGTCAATCAATATCACCACTGTGGGACACTAGAGGAACTCTGGGAGCCAATGTAAACTGCGCCTCAGGATTTTCGCATCCACGGGGCTAAAGATTAGGATACCATCTTTTTCAGTCACTGGGACTGTGATAACTCCCTGGCAAGAGCTTCAGCAACCAGATGAAGCCCTGGGGCAAGGATGCTGGCAGGTGGAAGTCAGGTTGTGAGCACTATCTGTGTGTGGTATGGGGTTTTAATGCACTCAGAAACTCCTACGAGAAGTACTGCAGCGGAGGCCGCCATGTCCTCTTGCCTTGACTGTCCTAGCACCCTCTAAGTGGTCTTCTTATACAACTTCTCACTCCATTTCAATCTCTTCTTCCATGCCCCACTGTCAAATTAATCTTTCTAAAACATGGTTCCATTGTGTCCTTGCTTTGCTCAGAATCTTTATACAGAATTAAGTCAAAATGTTTCAGTCTGTCTCTTTTCAGCCTCTTTCCAGCCATACTGTGCACTATTCTCCTGCACTTACCTTGTATTCTGGTCAACCAGAGCAGTCATCATTCACCTGAACCTACTTTTGTCTTTGTTTACGTCTTAGTCTTTACTTGGGACTATCTAGCCCTCATCACAGTCCATATCAAAAGGTGCCTACAGGTATCTAAGGAGATAAGTCTCCTTCATGTGAGCCTTCTTTCCACGTGCTCCTTTCTGCACTTCCACAGCAATCTGATTTTTCTCTACACTGGCATTTTGGGGGCTTGGGATTGTGTCTATTTATGTACAATAGTTGTCTTCAATCTCAGCTCCATGAGAGCAAGGACTTTGTTTTATGTACTTTACATTACCTACAATATCTACAGCAATGCTCAGGCGTGCAGTATATGCTCACAAATCATATGCTGAATTAAAACTATGAATGTAGGAAGGCACCATTTTATCATACAAAGAGAAATAAATTTGGAGTCTAGACAGCTAAACTGCATGTCTAACTAGATGTGTGACATTGGCATTCACTTAACCATTGTCTCAATTGTCGTGGATAATAAAACTGGATAATAAACGGTCCTCTGCTACACATTTCACTCAATAACTTGAGAATCAAATAAATTAATATCCATGAAGTAGTGTTGCTTTTTAGTGACAGAACATCACAAGTTATCGTTATCATCATAGGGAGGTACTGTCTGTCCTTCATCTGATGAGCAAGATGACACCAATCCACTGTTATGATGCAGCAAGTTTAACAGTAATAGTCCTGATTGTGGTTCCTCCAATTTTGACTCTCCTTAAAATCAATACCTGTATGTATAGGCTGACTAGCAGGGAAGAGGAATGAGCATGTGACTTTAGTTCAAAGCAGGGTTAACCAGCCTCATATCCTGATTGATAGAAGGTCCTTGATCTCATTAACACCATGTTTGAACCAACAGAGTTAAGTAGAATTTATGCACATGTGTGTGTACTTGTATGTATTTAATAAACAAAAAGGTCTGGTAAAACAAAGAAAAATTTATGAGACTCTTCTACCTATCTGTAGCACATACATAGATGATCTCACAGGATTTGCTTGAATAAGATAAAATACATGCACACCCTCCTCTTTTCTAAATGGCGTACTCAGACTTTATAGTATACTCATACGTTGGCATTGACACACCTTTTAAATATTACTAAAAGGCTGCCTTTCTACAGTGTATTAAGCAGCTGCTTGCATATGAGTATCTTGTTGTCCAGAGTGACAGCTGTATTTTCGCCTGTTTTGACATTGAGTCTGATCTGGGTGAATAGCTCATATCCATTAAAGTGCTATTACAACACTGAATGACTGCCAGAATACTTCCTGATCAATTTTAAAAGCCAGCTAGCTGTCATCATCTAATCGCAACAGCAAAAAACAAATCTTTGGGGAATAAAATAAGAATTTTAAACATTTTTAAAAGCGGTGTATTAAATGTAATCCCTAAAAACTATCTGAATAAGAATTATAAGCTACAGAAATGGGAAGGTGGAAATAATATTTTCTGTCTTTAAAATCCTGATACTTGCATATTGGCAAGCAATCTCAAATACTCTTTAAATTTACCATTTCAGCATTCACTGAGTTTGAACTTCTGCCATTACATAACTTAATAAAGCAGCACTGAAAACAATCACCACAGAGTGTGATGGTGCTCACCATTAAATTTAGTTCTATAAAACTTAAAACTAAATTCAATAATCTTTTTGTCCTTGCTTCAATGGGCAAAATTCAAGTGTTCAGGTTTATTTTTACTTTTTCAATAGCCATACAATATGTATATTTTTAACGCTACAATGTAGCATTTTAGATTTGAATTTATTAAGCATTGTCAAAAGGAAATAAAACTCACTGAAACAGTGAAGACCACTTGAATCATCAGTTTAATTGGGGTAAGTCTGATTCAAAGTTGTAATTTAACCACCATTAAATGGACGCTATCAACAAATTTGTAATGTATCAATTGGCATAATCTGTTTGGAGAGCAAATATTTAAAGGATGTATTTGTGAATACAATTAATCATCTAGAATGGTTTTATTAGTAGGAAGTGCTCAGTTCTTATTTTGGTTTTGGCATTCAGTATTTCCACACCACAATTATGCCAGTAACATACACTCACAGTTTGGAATTGGCTTTCTCAATTGCAGAAATTAAAGGACCTTACTCCATTTCATCAGTGGATTCCATGTTTCTCCTTTGCTTTTAGGATCAAGCACCACAGTATTGGAAAGTTTGAATAAAAGGCTGGATTTCTAACTTTCCAACTCATTTTTCATAAAGTGATTAATAATGAACAGTATGTCATATTTTTAAAAACCCTCCAGAATACAAGTATTTTTAATAAAAGAGAAACATTAATGGAAATACTAGGTGGTAAAATCATTATTCATTTTTGGAGAATCAAAAGCTCTCCTAAGAAACTAAAACCTATTCAACTAATAATTTCCTCAAGAATACTAAATGATCCTTTCACTTTTCATCCTGGTATCCCTTTATTTTCACTTAAAATGACCCATTTTACCTTTCATTCAATTGTTAAAATTGATGTTCTAAAATACCAATTCTATCATCTTCCCTGCTTAAGAAGTCAATGGAGCACAATGGCCAAGAGGTGGAAATAACCCAAGTGTCCACTGACAGAGGAATGGATAAACAAACTGTGGTATATACATACAATGGAACATTATTCATCCATACAAAGGAATGAAATTCTGATACATGCTACAACATGGGTAAACACTGAAAATATTACACTAAGTAAATAAGCCAAACATTGAAGAACAAATATTGTATGATTCTACTCATGTGAAATGTCTAGAATAAGCAAATACAAAGAGTCAGAAAATAGATTAGAATTTATCATGGGCTGGAGGGAGGGGCTGATGGGGGAGTTATTGCTTAACGGGTACAGTGTTTCTGTTTGGGGTGATGAAAAATTCTGATAATGCATGGTGATGATGGTAGCACAATATCGTGAATTTAATGAACACCACTGAATTGTACACTTGAAAATGGGAAATTGTATATGTATATGTATGTATTGTATGTATTGTATGCATATGTGTGTATGTATTGTATTGTATATGTATGTATATATATTAAACCACAGTAATTTTTTTTTTAAGTCAACAGATTCCCGCTGGACAAAGGAGAAAATTTACCTGGCATACCTACCTGCTGCTCCGCCAAACTCACCTCTGCAGCTTCCCTCTAGTCACAACAAGCAGTTCCCTATTCTTCCATCACTGGGTCTCCTCTCAACTCTGCCCTTGCCTGAGTTGTGATTCCTGGCTCAGTGATCAACACTTACTTCCACCTCACCAAACTCTAACTCTATCCTTACAATACCCCCCACCTATCTCCTCTTTGAAGTCTTCTTTGATTTTTCTACATAAATACATTTATTCTTTTTTTTTTTTTTGGTGTCCCTACAGTACCTGTACACAACAACTCCAGGCCAGAACTTATAAATGACCATTTGAGCTGTTTATCTCCCTCCCTACATTAACTGCCACAGATCATGTTGCTGATGGGAATAAAATAAAATTCCACAGAGTCCATAGATAGCCCAAAATAACAAAATGATTTCACAGTGAGACCCAGGTATGAAAAGAGGAAAACTGTGGCAGCAGAATGGCGTGTCTAGAACCAAGTTCACATCTGTGTTTATTTGTGATGCCTTTCAGTAAATTCGTTCATTTTAAATTTCTCATTCCCATCATTGTGGGGGCTTTTATGCTCTTGCAAAGTAGAATTATCAAACTGATCTATTATAGTTTTATATATATATACACACACACAATTTTATGCAGACATGCTTTATGAATTCTGGGTGCATAAAAATTAGGGGGAATAGATAGGGTTTATCACAAAACACAACAGAAAAGACAAAGTGAAAATGTCAGCAAGTATGAGGATGAACTGCAAAAAGTAGCCCAATCTTTTTCAAACTATCTGTAATTCTTAAAGGCAAAGCTCATGCTTATAAGGCCTTAGCTCATTTTTCCATTTCAAAGCAAAGACCAAGTGTAGGAAAAACAGCAAGTAACTAAGATTCATTGCAGAGACTAAAGTATGAGCTCAGTGATGGTGCAAGGCATAAACCACTGATTTCTACCCCTATAAACTTCTTAAATTCATAAAAGAACAAGTGACATTTTATGAGCAACTATGTGCTAAGTGAAAGTAGACTAAGTTATGTCAGAACCAAAAACTCACCGCCATATATGTGTTTTTTTTTTTTTCCTTCTAGAGGTTTGGCTATACTTTGGACATAATATCATGTATTACAGAACAGGAGGTGCAGGGAAAGGTCAGTAATTTGTGCCAATACCAACTGCCCTCGTATCCAGCCCATTACTCTAAGCACAAGATAGCTCAGCCTCCCCACATACGGTTAAAATATGTATATTGCTGCTGGGAGATCTACTGCCCCTTGTAAATTCACATATTAATGGGTAACATAGAAGGGAAAAGAATCTGTAATAGAGCTGTTTATAATCAAGCACTAAACCATAAAATACACAAAACAAATGTAATGGCTTGGAGGGTGGGGACATCTTCATTGAACATTCATAAAATAAAATGAGATCTCCAAGCTGCCAAAATTAAGGGGAAACCGAGATAAAAGAACATATAAGACAAAAAGAAAGGAGAGAAGAAGGAAGGAAGGAAGGAAGGAAGGAAGGAAGGAAGGAAGGAAGGAAGGAAGGAAGGAAGGAAGGAAGGAAGGAAGGAAGGA